>JACXGI010002718.1:0-57899 GCA_016801175.1 Esox masquinongy | reverse complement strand
TCAAATATTATTCACACATTGCGTATGTTGTTATAGCTATTTGGAGACTGGGAAGCTCAGATGAGGAGGATCATGAAGATGATCGCTGGCGGTGGCCTCTCAATCACCGGATCCCACACCATGTGTGGAGACTACTTGTACAGTGGTCATACTGTCATGCTAACACTAACCTACCTTTTTATCAAAGAGTGTAAGTATTACATACACCCAGTCGTGCTCACGCTAGCCTCTCTTCATCAGAGAGTTTAACTACATCTTTATGACACAATCACTTTAATAGCGCTCACTTGTTGACCTTTTCTCTGCTTGCTTCTCTTTCACAATCTAAGACTACCAGTTAGCGGTTTACCACTGCTCAGTACAAAGGTTTTGGAATTGCAGCAACAGTTTGCATAAGCAATAGAGAGATAAGCTGATTTTCTTATGTATTTGTTTTCAGCGAGCAGTGGTCACGTTATGTGATTGAACTGTACTGATTACTGTTTATGCTGCAGTGCCATCTTGTGAATTGTTGTGGAAGTGTGGATTGAAAGACTAGTACGGGCTAGCTAACAAATGTTGCCCCAATATCCCAAAATAGTTTTGGGAATTTGCCATGCTCCCTAGCTTTTATTTTGGTTGTTAATGGCAAGCGGGACGCAGGCAAGAAACATTTACAGTGGTCCTTTATCATTATCACACAGTTTCAACCTGATTTTAGTCCTTTAATGTACTATGAACAATGGCCCTCTTGTGGGCAGGATCCTGACACGTTTGACACCCCTGTCTTACAGTTTGTTTCAATGATAGTTATTATGCAAATGCATCATATTGTTAATTACCGAAATAATAATGTATCTCCTTATATTCCATTCATTGCACCGTTGTCAGATTCCCCTAAAAGGTTTTGGTGGTACCACTGGTTCTGCTGGACTTTGAGTGCAGTCGGCATCTTCTGCATACTGCTGGCCCATGACCACTATACTGTGGATGTGGTGGTAGCCTACTTCATCACAACACGCCTCTTCTGGTGGTACCATACCCTGGCTAACCAGCAGGTGGGGCGCTAGCCTATCCATGTCCATTATCTCGCCTGGCTTATGCTGTGAAGTTGCGTTGATTAATTTTTTTCTGTTGAATTTTCATTCAGGCACTGAAAGAGATGTCTCAAAGCAACCCGTTCTCCAGAGTCTGGTGGTATGGACTGTTTCAGTACTTTGAGGAGAATGTCAAGGGTATTGTCCCGCGGAATTATCAGCTACCATGGCCATTGCGATTGTCACCGTGGAACCGAGGAGTGAAATACAGCAGACTGGACACCCAGTGACCCAGGTCCTATGACGGGTGGGAGCTGAGGGATAGACTTCCTGAAGAGGAAGGAGAAGGTGTTGTTTTGCCAAGACATTGCTTCTCCCTTCATGTGTATGGTTCTGAAGTCCAACTGGCTAGCACTGTGACCACAGTCTGTTTTACTTTTCCTTGGAAATGTAGAACACTTATTTCATAATTTTTTTTTTTCTTGGGACACTATAGTTGCTGCTTTGTCTGCGGCAAATTTGGCTATAATTAAGATATTTCAATAATTTTGGTTCGTTTTGACTATATCTGACAAGCGAGTTAAATTTGTTTTCTTAGCAAATACTGTTCCTATAAGGTCTACAAAGTTCAAATTATGTCACAGACATTATTCTTTTACTAGAAAAATGCCATACACAGTCTGAGACTTTTAGATGCAAAGTTTTCATTTTTTACAAATGTTTCTGTTTTGTAAAACTGCAACATGGCAATGGTGAAAAAATAATTTTCTAACTATTTAAACTACATTATTTTTAAAAACAAATGATGTCCATAACAATATTTTTAGATTTCTACCTTTTTCAAGATGGAACACTGAAAGCAGAAGAGTCTAATGTGGTAGTTTTTCTAGTGCCTTCTTTCGCTTGATTGTATGTGTCTGTGTTCCTCTGCCTTGTGTGTCTGTCTGTCTGTCCACAAGGTTTCTAATTATCTTTCATGTCCTGTCGCATGAATGTAACAATAATAACGCCAGCCTTACAGAATATGACAATTGGTCTTCCCCAAACAAGTAACGGTGACATGTGAAATGTCCTGTCTATTTACAGTATTTGTTTCTTGTTTTCCAAAGTCAGTGTTTTTATGGCAGTTAAAGGACTTAAGTTTTTTTTTTGTTGTTGTTCAGCCATCATCGTAACATCAGGAGGTAGTGTCCCCTTTTTGCTGAGATGTCTGTGCAGGACAGGGGTGCATAACTTCAGTCCCAGAGGATTTATGAAGTCCTAGTAGCATGTATTTTTGACTGTAGAGCTCTTTGGCTTGCTAACCATCTTTTATGAAACATCAACTTTAGTCGCTAACTTAATAAAGGCCCTGAAGGACTAAACTGGAGTTGTGCAGCACACCTACAAATCTTAAGAGATTTGGAGCCCGTCTCTTGTCAAATAGTAGTCTAAAGACCCACATAATGTGTCTTAGAGGCTGATGTCCATGTGGCCAATAGAACTGTGTTTCTGAATGTACCCTGCGAGAATGTCTTACTGATGAAGATATGATTCAAGGGACTACCAATGAATGTCTTGAAGACAAATTTAGTTGAGCTTAAGAAAGGAAGCAGCAGCGGTTGTTGTCCACACACAGCGTCACCTTAGTTGTGGTATCTTTAAGTGGTAGATGACCATCTCTTTATTGATCGTTGTACATTGAGGTTCACAAGGATAGCATGTACCAATGTAACAAACTGCTAATCTCATTGACAGTCTGGAAAGTTTAGAAATATGAATGTGAATGACAGAAATGTTTCTAGGCTTCTTGATTCAACCCACATAATATTGCTGTATTAGGAGAGTAGTTTGGTGATAATGCCCAATAGCTCTTTTTATCCAGCCATTTCTCTCTTACGAGAAGCCAGAAATGTTGGCATTGTTCGCCCAAACTGCAAAAGAAATGTAATTTGTCCTGAATGATGGTCATTTGTTTAAGTCAATATGTTAATGTTTATGAAAGTATGATATTTGGACTTGAAATGGAAAATCCAAGAAATACACCTCCAATTTCTCAAGGAGTGTTTTCAATTTTTTTTATTGTGTTAATATTATTTTCAGCCTATGTTTTGATTGAGGCCTAGTTTTTCTTTTTAATGTTTCCACCCACCCAGTGAGCCAAACAACTTCCCTGTAGCGCTTTCCTAACCAAATGTAACGTGTGAATTTAACACAAAACTGAGAAATCCACTTGAGCAGCCTTTCAAATGGTCACTACTAGTGTGTTCCAGTCAATCATCCTGAGTTTAATTCTCCAACTTCACATACTAAGGAAATTACCTCTGTAAAAATGAAACACTACAAAACAATATTTATAAACAATCTGTTTAGATTTTTAAAAAAACATTAATTGCAGTTGACACAGCTTGTTAGACATGCACCTATCAAATCAGTGAATGCATCAAAATATATTGATGCTTCACAGCTGGTTATTATCCACCTCACGCTTGTTTACGAATGCATCACTACACTTGGCTGGATATGGAGCAAATGAAAATAGAAGGTGCACTTGTGTTTTTGCACCTCAGTTTTTACAAGCCAGATATCATATTCCTTTAGAGATTAGATTTGACTTCTTTTTGAAGTATTATATATTTTTTTTCTTAATTGCATGATCATTACATTTTAGAGGGCCACCCCCCCATCACTCCAAGATGAATGGTTTTAACCACTGCATGTACTGGTAGTAGATGTACTACTTTGGTCCAAACTGCTTCAATGATGGTTATTCATGTTAGGCTACAAAACCTGATCATTTCACTGTTCTACATGAAGTGTATTAGTATCATACTTTTGGTGTTTTCAATCATTTCAGAGATGTACTGACATTTGCTGCACAGTAAGAGCCATACTTTGATTTGAGGTGAACATACTCAACTTAATTGAGAAGTGGAAGGAAAAGTCAGATTGTGCTTTGAATATATATCAAAATAATTTAAGTGTTTAAGGGAGAGAAATTAGTCCATGCTAATCAATGACAAATACTGACAGTTCATGTAATTGTATTTTTACTTTGTGAATCAACAATCCAATTAATGTATTTTGTGGTGTATATCAGATGTTTGTAAGCTATGATGAATATGACAGAGGATTATATCTGGAAAGCTTTCAAATAAAATATATATATATATATATATATATATATATATATTCAGTATTTTTAGCAGTTTTCTTTGTAAATTATTAGAACCTGACAGAAGATTGTTTGGGTCATGTTCCACTAGGGTAACAGAAGGGGGTGCCATTACACAAATTCTGAGAAGGTTTTAACATGCAGTAGCAGTTCATGCACTACCAATTGTCTTTCCTCCATAATACTTTGTACATTTATATATATGAAGAGGGTAGCCTTAAGAACACAGATTATGAATTTGTTTCGAGCAGATTTTTAGACCTCATTGCTGAACAACCCTGTTCTTTGGGGTGAGGTTGAAAACCCTGAGTATCATCTGAGTAATACATTCAAGCTATCTTCATCAGGGAGACAAATGAACCTGTCATTTCTGGGTGATTGGTCTGTCACTTGGTTGGTCACATGGTATTGACACTAGGTGGGTGGCATCCACATGGATGAACTCAAACTGGGTTGAATGTTTAAATTGATATTATAATTATTATTATTATTATCATAGGTTAAGTTTAAGCTTAATAAGTAGTAATATATAAACTTAATTGGAGATTCATTTTAAACTGCCAATGCCAACAGTTCCTTGTTTACAAACAAGCAACGGATTGAATCCTATTCAACAAGATACTGCTTAACAACTAGACAGTAAGGTTGGAAAACAAAAAGCATGGGAGTAACAGGAACAGACATGTAGCCTTACTACTTCAGCTTCTGTTGGCCCTACGGTTCTAACCAACAATATGTTTTCACATGGAAAATTAACCTTTGTGGTCAGCAGAATCGTAGTGTCCGGTGCCATTGCTGTTCGAAAGACTACGTTCATTCGTTTCAACCAGCAGAAGAAAAAGCAGCTGGATTTTATAGGGCTCAATTTCCAGGTGCACTAGGAGTAGATTCCTATTCCTTAACCTGGTGGCAAGAATGCAGAACTGTTCTGCAATTGAAATGGGTACTGCTATATTAATTAAGGCCAGCTTACCAACATTTCAGGTAAATGGCCAGGCTCCACTCATAACAGCAGAGAATATTTGGTTAAGATTTACCTCAAATATCACAAGTATATTACACATCTATAAGCATTTCATGAATGTGTCATAACATGTGCCAACTACATTTTTCAAGTTAAATGAAATGTCCATTGCATTTCAGTAGCGCATTCATTTCATACTACATAAAAACCAGGCTTGCCATCAGATCCCAGGGCCCTGAGCAGTTTATTCCCAGTCTCCTCACTGAGGTCAGCGATGCTTGAAGATCACTTAAGGGTTACAGTAAATACTCAGGATACATTTTGAGGATCATATTGTGTTTTGTCATTATCCATCTACAGGAATAGCTACTGCTAAGAAATTTATTCTATACATTGTTTGATGATTTTTCTTGAAATTATATTTTTATCAAAAGATAAATAATTTCTAGATTTTGATATAGGTTAATGTTACCTCTAAAGGTGCATTCCACTCACGTGATCATTGAAATTGCCAAGCTTCTCCAAAATTCCAAAAAGGTACTCTCACCTTGTCTAAATGTGCCTTCACCCTGTCTCAGACATCACCACCAATCACAAACCCAGTCTAAATGAGGTTCTGCTGTGCAGCAGGTCATTAGGGGTGGGGGATGCTTGGTTTTAATAGGCTACAATCAGATTTCACTCTTATTTTGTGCTCTAAACCGATGAACCTGTAAGGAGGAACTTTCCATAATGTGACCAGTGTGCACCTTTGTCAATACTGACATCAAACAATAATTCAAGGATAGTATAACTCAGAATACAATGATTGTTTGTTGTTTTTTGATTGTTAAACTGTTCAGGATTTTAACTTCTCAGTGCCTTCCCATACAGACAGATATTTTAAATATATTTTTCTATACATTTTGGTATTTATTTCAAAATGTTTGTAATTGGCTGCTTAAATGTTTTTTGTTTAAATGTATTTAATACATTTTAGAATATTTGTCTAAATGTATTTGGAATAATACATTGTAAATGTAAGGTGAAGTGTATTTTGTAAATGTATCTATAACATGTATTTCAACACATTTAGACATTTTAAATTGTATTAATTCTATTACATTTTTTATAAATATTTATAAGCAGCCAATTTCAGTAATTTTCAAATAATGTAGGGTAAGCGTACCTTTTTAAGCTGATGAAAAGCTTGTTTAGACAATTTTGATATACTGTTTACTGCACAACTTGTGTATCAACAAAGTGGAGATAAAGATTAATTCTCTTTAAATGAAAAAAAAAAACACTTTCACAATTTTTTCCCATGTCAGATGAAGATATTTTATTGTGGAGTGCATTTAATGGGCAGTCAGTGTTCCCTTTAAGCCCATGGGTGATCCAAATAAGCCTATCTCTAGAATTCACTTGGTCATACTAATAATAGATTGTAATTTTGCATTGGTGTCATTTTGGAATATGTAGCCGAGTTACTGAATATTTGAGACATAACCAGCTGGTTTCTGTCTCAAAATTCTATAATCCAACAATTTACGCGAAGGACTTACCGTGGCTATGAGTGGAAAGCAGAGGCAGCTGAGGGAGGCAATTCCTGATAAAAGATAAAAAGGACTCACTTCTGCTTTCCTCTTTACAGAATCATGGCTAAACAACTTAATTCCCACATTGTAGTGGATTGCATCCGAGAGCAACGCAATAAATCCAAGAAACTGTGTGTTTTCATATCAACGAAGTTACTACGAAGATGTCACAAAACTGTCTAAATCATACTCTCCAAATCTGGAATATATTTTCATTCACTCCAAGTCCCCAGTGGGAATTCTGAGGTAATGTACCAAAATTCTACAACAACCATCATGGTGGATTTTAAACACACATGCCTCAAACAAGATCTTCCCAGACACAAGTAACAAGTCAAATGTCCAATATGACATGATAAAATCCTGTACCATGTTTGTCTTTACTATTGAAGGGCATACCACACTGGACCAGACTACTAGCAATCAATGTAGGACAAGTTGTCCCACCAAATTCAGTTCAAGAACTGACATACTGTAAAGATGCTCATACAAGTCTAAGAACCCCAGGGTAAAATCAAAGGATCTAAAGGCCTCTTTTGCCACAATCAATTTCAAAGTGCACAATTTAACTGTCAGGAAGAGACTTCCAAAACTTGGCTTACGTAGAAGGGAAGTAATATTGTGAGGCCATCTGTCAAAAAGCTGAAGTTGAACCAAACATGCATTTTGCAACAGGACAATAACTCAACACATAAAAGCAAAAGCTCCTACAAAAAGGCTCAAAAATAAGAAATGCATGCATGCAGAAAGCCTGCAAACATGACAGTTCAAGCAGTGCTTCAAAGAAGACTGGGCAAAACAATGCATGTAAGAGACTGACAGACAGTAACAAGAAATGGCTATGTTAAGTTACTTCACCCAAAAAGAGCAGCAATTGCTATTGAAGCTAGCTGTGTGCTTACTTATTCCACACTATGAAATTGCATTTTAAAATTTTTTTATGAATAAATGCTAAGTATAATTTCACGCTCATATGTAAAATTAGGTTACCCGTCTGTCAGGTAACCTTTGTCTGTCAACAGTGTTAGTGATAATTACATATCTATATGTCCAAATATCTGAAGAAAAAGACATCTTTTCAGGGGGTGTACTTTTTCACAACACAACTGTAGTTTTCAAACCAGGCTAGACAGTTTTCTGATACTAGGTTGTTAAACCTATTGATAAGGATGGAAGTGTTGTCAGAGCTTAATCACATCAACAATACACCCATGGCTAGCTCTAAAGACTGACTAAACCGCACAATGTGGGACTCCTAACTACCAGTCATTTGACAACCTCAGGCAGGAAGGAAACGGGTGTTCCTCCTTTTTTTACTTGAGCACATCCAAATTAAGGTTGCTTAGTAACCAAAACTCTAAAGAGAGATAAGGAGCAATTAGTTCACTTAGGACAGGGAGATGACAGGTAGGAGGTCTATAGTAAATGGCAACCGCGGGAGAGATGTTCCTAGAGAATTCTTTAAAAACAAATTTAAATTCTTAAAAGCAACAGCTCCAGCTTTCCAAGCTGAAATTTTGAAAACATCATTGAACGCTGAGCAATAGATTGACCTAATGGTGTCAGCTCACTGAGTTTACGGAAGAGATGCCAGATGTACATATGCATAAATCCTTGGATTTAGTGGTAACCGAAATCAACATCACAATGTCAACATCTTCAATGACATCTGCCAACAGATCAAACAATGGGGCCTTGATTTAAATGTATTTCCAGAAACAGGTAACAATAATAAGATAGGAATACAGCTGTGAACTCAGCACACTGGATGCTAGGCATCTGAGAGAGGTTTATTAATGATCAGCATTTGATAAAACTGTTTCAATACCAGACCAGTAGACAGAGGTAGAATAGGAGATTTCACAGATTACAATCAGCAATGTTCAAATGTATATGGGTAAAATTAGATGCCATTTGACTTCTTAGATGATAGAGGTAATGAGCTCTCTATGCAGAAGGTACTCAGTCGATACTTTCTCAACAGAACATATTACTGCAATAGGGGTTCCCTCCAGTGGAAATGTATATCTACATTTTATTTTTATTTAAATTAAAATGTTGTCCTTATAACTTGTTAATGTGAATAGCCCACCTGTTTCTCTGGTATGTCTGTGTCTTCCTGTCTTTGTATCGCCGTATCTGTTTATCTTGACTCTTACCTTTTCCTTTCTCTCTACTTCCAACTCCCTCTGATACCTTCTACACTTTGGCTTCTCCATATCTATGTTAATATCCCTTTCTCTAATGTCCTTTTTCCACACTGTCTCTCAGTCTTAGCCCTTTAAATCCTTTCCAATTAACAAGGAACTGTTCCCCTTGGTATTTTCAGGCGTGTTTATAACTGCTACCAGTTGGACATTGTAGTAAAAGCTGAGGAGAAATAAATAACCCCGGGTTGTTAAACCATGGGTTGTTGACACTGTGCATGTGGTGGCCTGCTTATTGTCCAGCTGACCCAGGAATGTGGAGCCCCTGTGGGCATGAGGCAGCTGAGATCTATTTCACAGCCGAGGGAAGGCGGAGCATTACTAAGTGTTTACTTTACATACACCCACACTTGGTACAGGAGACAGACCAAAAACGACACCAAAATATATATGGTCATGTAAGTTCCGAGAACCGCTTCCGGTTCTAACAAGTGCTGTTCCATTAAGTTTTCTGCAATGTAAACGTTAAGAATTTTAAAACAATTTTCCATATTTCGAAAGACAATATAGTTACACACAGAGCTAGCCCATACAACCCAATACATTAATACAGGCCACCTGTATAGAACAAAGGTATGTTAAAGCACCTGAGGATCGTCTTACGAATGCACCACAGATGGGTTGAAGAAACAGACGTCAGCTTAGCATAGTTTGAGGGTCACTTTCTTCCTTGCCTACTGGTCCTGGGGCGCTGCAGCCCGCTGATTAATGGCTGTCTCTTTGACTGCCTGCATCTGTCTTTGGCCAGGGAGACTTTTACAACAACGTTACAAAGACAAAGACGGCAGGCAGGCCTGTATCCAGCCGCGTGCAACCAGGCCTCTGATGTGACTGACGTTAGTTCCTACAGTTGCATAAACATACCCAGGATGCCTGCTACTTAGCAATGCCATGATGGGCATTTTTGGATTGTCATGTTCGTAAAGCCTGGTGGCTAGCAGAGATAGGTATGTGGGGGGAACAGAAGTATCACAGGCTATATGATAGCTGTTGGTCTAACTAGCTAAACCCTGTCCAGACGTGAGCAGAATATTTTTGTATTCTGGAATTAATTTGATACATTATCAGATACTCAAGGTAGTGAAATGTAGAAAATCAACTAAACACAATAATTCCTTTTATATAGACGTTTTTCCAGTCAGCGACACACTTAGGTCAAGCAGGAATACTGTACCTGCGCACCATGGATGAAAAATAATGCAGAAACCAAAGAAACCAGCCTGTAATGACCAGAAACAATATTCATAGTAATGATTTTGCCCGGTTGCTCCAATGCGAAACATAATGTAAAGCTAATCTTCAACAGACCTCTTCCATAAATAGGAGTATTGTTCCGATGATGGCATGACACCTTGCTAATTATCTAACTGAAACAGATGTTGTAATATGTTTTTGAGGGGGAGAACACCGTTGGCATCCATCAGCTATAGTTTGCTATTTTTACCGAAGTAAAGTTGATTTTATATTCAGAGATTCAGCAGACATTCAACAGCTTGGTGATGATTATAAGAGTTTATTACCTTTTGGACCATGTCAATGTATATGCATGTTCAGAAGATGCGAATGCAAATACACTGCATCGTTATTTTTAACAGTTAAGCCAATTAAGAACATATTCTGATTTACAATGATGACCAGGCCTAAGGCATTACTGTGCAAGACAACAGAAAATTACACCTAAATGCACTATGTACAATTATAAAAGGTTAGAAAACAGATAAATAACACCAATTAAATACAAGATGAGTTTGTATATATGGTTTAATTAGGTTTGCCATATAACAGAGTTTTTCAAAGTCTAGCCTAGAATAGAATATTTTGAACATGGAATTAAGTTTCTATGATAATTTTAAAAAATGTATTGCGATATCATTGCATTTTTCAATGTTAGAAACTGTATGAAATCTAAGTGGGATGTGTTGATCAAATCAAAGGTTGTAAAAGTTGTCTAGTCTAATACAGAATATTTTGAAAAGTGATAGTTATCAGTGAAGAAAGCAAGTCATTTTTTATGTTTTAATATGTTTACAGTGAATGTCTGTTGAATGTCCGTCGAATCTGAGTATAAAACCAACTTCAGCTTGGTGCTATTTTTCCTCACCAGCTGTCCCAGCGCTTGAGGCACTGAGGATCTACTTCATAACACACAATAAATCATGGTGACATATCCATTACAAGTGATAGTGTAACCACTACTTAAAAAAACTAATGTATGTTAAATAATTAAGTGACGTGAAGTCATATTTAAGTGCTAAGGTCAATAAGCTAATCTTTATTAACATGCAAAGACTCAAACAGCGTTCCATAATTTTGTTTGGTCGTCCCTCCTTTAACAGGGTGCCAGTGCGTATGGCTATGGGTCTGTCAAGCTGATCTCTTTGTTGAGCTTTCACAATGTATCAGCACTAGAAGACATACAGAAAAAAGTACACCAAATATTTAATCTGAGGGATTCAACATAACTTTCTGGATCACAGCTACTTTCAGTATATGCTGTTTTTTTCAGAACCTTGTGTCAATGGCTGAGGAAAAGGCTCTAAACAAAACGTGGACAGAGATATTATCCACCTGTCTCTTCAGTTCTTTACCTCTTCACACAAATCTTACCCTTTTTCCAGTGCCAGTCTAAGACAGAAACAGAGTAGCTGAACAATAATCGTCCAGGTGTTGGAGGTTCATTGGAACATGTTTTCTCCTTCACCGTATCTTGGGTCCAAGCGCTGGAACTGAGTAGTCATTCCACTGGAACAGAGTGAGAAGTCTCTTCTTGAAGAGAACACATCCAGGGACTGTTGAAGGCTTGATCAAGAAAGCACTGGAAGTAGTGGCTGCAGACCTTTGTGTGGGAGGTGATGTTCAATCTCTCGTTTGATTTTGTAAATATTTTTCCTGTGTTATCCAGTGCGGGTAAAATAGGAAAGTTGAACACTGTGCTGAACTTGGAGCAAACTTCACACCTTGACAGATTACATTGCCACCATCACATCGTAAGGTGTAATTACCTTGCTTGACTACTTTTTGAGATTAGGATATATAGGAATACAAGATAGCTGGCAATGCTCCCACATTCATGAAACAGATGGTAATCTTGGCAGAAGCAGGATTTTTGTTGTTTGTTTGTTGTTTTACTAAAAAATACATAGCATAGCAGCAGTCTCTCTGCTTTTTCTACAATGAACACCACCCTCCATTTAAACCAAGTGGAGGCACACTAGGCAGGATGTCACAGGTGCCGGCAATCAATAAATTAAAGGTTGTCTGGCAGTGAGCTCACAATTAAAGAGACAGGCAGTTTACTCTAACAAACTCCAGCTGCGCTCAACCAGGCCTCTGATGTGACTGACGTCAGTTCCTACCATTGCATAAACATACTTGGGTTGCCTGCTTTAGTTCCATGGGGGGCATTTTTAGATGATCGTGTTCGTAAAGCCTGGTGGATAACGGAGATCATTTTGATGATAAAAATGTAAAATAGCGCAAGGGTGTGAATATTTCTGGACATAACTTTAAGTACTGTACACAATGCAATCACACAAAACCTCGACTAAATACTACTCTTTCGGAAGAACATGAACACAGACATGTCACCCATTGAGCATGTTTGCTATGCTCTATATTGATGTATATGACAGCGTTCCAGTTCCTGACAATATCCAACAACTTCACACAGCCATTGAAAATAGCGAGACAACATTCCACAGCGCACAGTTAAAAGCCTGATTTGTCACGCTGCATAAGGCAAATGAAGGTCACACTAGATACTGACCTGTTTTCTGATCCATGCTGCTACTCATTTTTTCAAGGTATCTGTGACCGATACGGGCATGTTTGTATTCTCATAGATTCAGGCCCAAAGACTGTATTTCAATTAAATGTATTGTATTTCCTTATTTGAATTGTAACTCAGAAATATTTTTGACATTGTTATATGCTGCATGTAGATTTTTGTTTAGTGTAATTTGACCAAGCCAGTGGATTTGTTATGAAAATAATCCTTAGAAAGTAATAATTTTAATTAAGGGTCACATACATACCATTCTTGAAATAGAATTGCTGAGATAATGGAAAAAAATAGAGGATAAATAATAATTGGTGATTGTTTACTAAACTCATTTGAAGTACTAGGCACTATATTCATATAAAAATATGAACTGTTCTAATGGTCCTCTTTGTAGCAAAATATCTATTTTTACTGGTTAAGCGAGCCACAACTGAGCAAGCCAAATATAACATTTTGGCATGCAACCTCTTACTCTAAAAGACCTATACCTCTATCCTCCAGCATTTCTATTCTTTTGGACCTCAGTGTTGCTTTCGACCCAGTAGATCACACTATACTACAGGGCCTCGGAGTGCTGTGCCAAACTGTGGAACTTCCTTAAGCTGTTTCACCTCCTGCCTCTCAAACCTCAGGCATTAAGTCCCCCTTGGTGATTTAAGATCATAGGAGTCCAATATTACCTGTCCAACCAGAGAGGGATTGGTGCTAGCTTCCTATTCTCTTCCTGCTCTATATGCTGCGAAATGCATGATCTTTGAACTGCACAGAGTTGTTTTATTAGGTTTTAATTGTTTTTATGTTTAATATTAATCTTATGCAATGACAAACACTTTACATGTGTAATTCATTATTATTACTGTTATTATATACAGTGCTTTTAAAATAAGGCTGTAACCTAACAAAATGTGGAAAGGTTAGGGGCCTGAAAACTTTCCAAATGCACTGTATGTAATATCTAATTAGAAAACAATTTTCCAAATCTGCTTTAATTTGGGATGCCAGGCAAATAATGCTTTACTTCATGAGAATATAGTCTATGGAAATCTGTGAGTGACATAGTTCAACTGAAATGCAAATGGTATTTGCAACTCCTAACACTAAATGTGTATGCATAGTTCAGCGCAGTGACAATATGTACATTTAAGTGTGACAACTGAACCAATGAGCAAGAAATATATCTAACTATTGTATGATTAGGTGATGACCTATGTAACTATGCAAGATCTCCATTTATTACAGAATGTTCTGGTCTCGCGAATACAGATTAAGCCTAGTCCTGGACTAAAAACTCAAGCTCAGTGGAGGTGTGCATTGTCTTGTGAATCTGGCCTCATATCTAATACAACATATAACAAATAATTTAACACCGCAGAAGTGAAATAAGCAGCACAATTTGCTCTGACCGAAGTCATGATTTGTGTTTCTTGTGGTAGAAGACTTCTAGTCACGTGAGAAAAGATCTGTGTATTCTTCTGCCAATCAAACTGTGAACATATCACCAGTAGCACATGTTTTTTGCTTTCCCCAAAGCGCAAGAATCCTTTTTAAAATTGAAGGGATATCATAGAAGATAATTTCAAATTTACTTGTGTTCTTTCTGAATGGAATTGAATTAAAATTGAATCCCTGGTGGGTGGATACATTTGTGCAGTGTTTTAAAGAATAGTTGTGTGAGATTGATGGCCACACATTTGGTTTTCTATCTTTATGGGGAACAAACAAAACCAGAAATCTATGTTCCTGGTACCCTTACCCTGACCTTAACCTAATCCTAACATCAATAACCTAAACTTTATTCCAAAACTTAACATATATCTAACAGTTAACTGAAACCTATAGTGCCCAAACCTGAAAGTAACCCCAATTTAAATATGTACCATAGAACTCTTCAGTATAAACTCAAGGCTATTCACAACTGTTTTGTTACAACTTTCTTTTTATGGCGAAGCACATTTCCCGACTCTTTGTGGTCACTACAGATCCTATAGTATCCTATAGTATCAATAATCTATATATC
This sequence comes from Esox masquinongy, assembly GCA_016801175.1. Lineage (NCBI taxonomy): Eukaryota > Metazoa > Chordata > Actinopteri > Esociformes > Esocidae > Esox > Esox masquinongy. The sequence continues at coordinate 43,183 of JACXGI010002718.1, read as the reverse complement.
TAGTGAATTAATGTGCATGCACACACTTAGTTGCATTAGGCAGACAGCCCCGCAAAATGAAGAGACAAGTCTTTCCGTATCCACCACTCTCTAAACAACCAAGTGCCTGACTATAAATAAAGGATTTTATTTTGCTTTTGTGTTTGTGTTACACTTTCAAAAGAATGAATGAAACTGTGGGGATGACACCCACTTTTCCGGGCCAATTGGGGTGCCACTACTTTTATTGTGTGGAAAGAGAAGCAAAGAGGGACAAGTTCTCTTAACCCTTGTGTTACGTTAACATTTTGGTTACACTCATGATGTTAGCAGGTCAAATTGACCCGGGATGTTAAATCACAACCCAATACTCACTACTGATATTTTAGCCTCCAACAAATGTGTTTGACATCCATAACCAACTCATTAGTCATATAAATAATAACATTTACTAGTTTTTTTTTTATTATATAGTCCATTTAGACCACATTTATCTCCTAATGAACACTCGTTTATTACCCCAAAAAAGGAAAAGTATCTCTATTTGCAATGATGGACAAAATTAACCAATACTTTTTAAAGTTCTAGACAATGTGTTGCTTAATAATATGTCTAGATATTACGATCATAGTGACAACATCAATGTTTCGGGTCAAAACATGTTACACACAAACAGGGTTGGGTAGGTTACTTTTTAAATGTAATCCGTTACAGTTACAAGTTACCTGTCCACAATTGTAATCAGTAACGTAACTTGTTGATTACTCAATCTCAGTAACGTAATCTGATTACATTGAATTACTTTTAGATTACTTTCATATTAAGAGGCATTGGGAAAAAAATAGGAATAGCCTATAATCAATTGAACACATTTTATGGGATCAATCAATGTTAGAGTTTACATAGCTGGCCAAAAACGGAATTTGCATTTTACCTTATGGGTTATGTACAGCCTTTGGAAAGGGTTTCTAAACCATTTCTTTCCAATTCAATATGATTGGGCTACATCTCTACATTACACGCTAAAGTTCTGTCAGATATTCAGTCATTCCAATAAATCCAATAACCCCCGATCTTCCAGAATCTGACTTTTTATCTGAACATAACCCAAAATCTAATTATGCATAAGCCTATTCTGTTATTTGTGTTTTATTCATGTTTTTAATTGCTTCAAAACATTGTTGAAAAAGAAAAGGCAATTACTCTAAAAGGGTATTGACATTGTTGCATATAAAAATTAAGATATCCGTAGCTTTTAGCGCATAAACTAAATCTACAGTAGTCTGATGTTTTGCTCCACAACCATCAACATTGTCAAAATGTTGCAGAAACCCCAGGCACGCGAATGCACGTTTGCAATCGTGAACACCCGCATAGAAATAAGATTTACCCGCGCGAACGTAACCCACGATTATTAGGGCCACCCGTGATGGATGTTCAAAACACAAATTAATTAAAGAAACTGTGATTATGAACCTGCACTCTTAGCTTAAAGTAAATGACGTCAGCAGCCAATGATAACCAATGAACTCAATTTTAAGAGACGCAAAGCAAGCAGAATCACATGGCCTACCTGTATGGACGGAGTTGATGTGGCTGCGTCAAACGCAAATAATCATCCTTTGGCAGAGAGCTTCCCAACACACCTTTTCTCCTCAGATGTCGTGGTAAATTCCATATAATGTTTTATCTTGAAGGCAGCGCCATGTTACAGCTATCTAACAAATAGTTGCCTAATCTATTAAACAATTCCTGTCTAAGTTCTTCGGTGCAACTCGTCCTGGCTGTGTTGTTCGGTGCATTTGACAAATAAACCTTGAAACTTGAAAAAGATATAGCACCAGGTAGGCCTATCGCCTATCATTGTTCTGAGAAAAGATGCGTCGAGTAGATAACTAAATAACATTTTATATGGCTCAGCTAATATTATCGTAGATATACTCAGTTTTTACCAGCCATCCAACCAACCAAAACCGGAGAAAATTAAATTAGCGCTTCATCCGTCACTAATCTGGTTATGCCAGCCCACCTTTGCGCACATGATCACACAACTGAGGCGCGCAATTCTTATTTTGTTTCAAATAACAATATTTTTAAAACATTAAAAAATAAACTCAAATATGCAACGTGTCATAATTATTTCGCGCACCTATTCTTTTTCAGTTGAAGTAATCCAAAAGTAGTCGTACATTTTTTCAAAAGTATCTGTAATCCGATTACAATATTTTTGTTGGTAACATAACGGATTATTACTTGTAATCCCTTACTCCCCAACTCTGCACACAAATCGAAAGTTATAGAATCAGATGAAGCAGGGCTGGTCATCTCTGCACAATAAGTAGTTTTCTGGGAAGGCTCTCACATGACATGCTTTTTGACTCTCACACAACTTGCTGGTCTTGTGTCACAGTAATCGAAGTGAACTATTCTGGAGAATACACAGTCTGAAATCGCTGAAGTGTCAAGGTTGCATGGAATATCTTTCTCCTTGTCTATGTATCCCACAAGCTAGCTGCTGATTAGCCGCGGATTCATTTTTGGACTTGTAGTCAGCAAAATAACAAATGGACAGGGTCCTTAGCAAGCCCTATAAGTGATATCACCATGGGAAAGTTATGAATAGTACTTCCTGAGTCCTCCCACACATTACACAACAAAGCCTTTCCCGCAAGAAAAGTTCAGTTCCAATAGTAACACAGATAATAATAGATTGTGTTTGTGAAAGGTGAGGGGGGATATAACTTTAGTGTGCATGATGTTAGACATTACAAAGGGTCTCAGTGGGTGAAATATTTCTAACGTGACAATTCGACCTGATAAAGAAGACCTGCAACATACACTAACCATGGCAGGCATAGTTTGTATGTACAGTATGTGTGTGTGTGTGTGTGTCTATATCTGCACTCAGCAGGATTTTCAACAAGCATTTTCATTGATTCTCCACCACCGGGTTATTTTGACCCTAACATTACGAATGTAATGTATTTTTTTAGAGGCCCTTGAAACTGTTAAATTTGGTCGTCTTTCGTTTTATATGTTCATAAACACAATCTTGAGGATATCATCAAGTTTCATGCAAATCAAAATAACCTAAACTGTACTGAATTTCAAACATATCAAAGTCTTAAAACGGGTCAATTTGACCCTAACATAACTTAAGGTTTAACCTCTACCTATGTAATATGTTGGATTCACGGATCCCTTTTCACGCACTAGAAAAGGGTGTTATCAGCCTAGTGGAGGAGGGGTGCTTTTTACGCAGCACCTGTTGAGCAAGATGGACCTGGCCCAAGGGAGGACAGGAAAAGACAAATGTCTGAGGGGTTATAACAAAGGTCACTTTTGTATAATGTGAATAGTTTCACACAATATGGACCCAATTCAAACACACACTAATTAAAGTGAGGCATTAAGTTTGTAATATTTGAGCCACAAAATAAATATAAATATTCAAGTGTTATGAAATTATATTTAAAATAATAATAACAAGAACACATTTATCTTTATATATATATATATTTATTAAGCATTTACGCAAAATCAAAAAAAACATTTTACAGACAAATTCCCAGGTTACACCATTCAAGGCAACAAAGCACATTTTTAGATAAAATCTGTGAATTGAAAGATGTATGTCTAATGCACATTGAGAGTCTTTCACATACATTTGTAATGAAGCAAATTAATATAAATGATTTTCAATCACATCAACTGTTCAGATCCAGATCTCTGTATAGTTCACACCTCTGAATGCAACAAAGCATTGTCAGATTGCTAAAACTAAATGCAATAAAATTTGAGTATGCAGCTGTCCATCCAAATGCATCCCAATAAAATACACATAACTCACATTATTGTGGCCATGATAGCTCTATCTCAAAATCAAATCTTCCATCTATCCCATCTCGTAGCAGGGTTGAAAATGTGCTTAAATGACAGATGTCAGTGTGCACTCACAGAAGAGGTCGAATCTGATTTTTTTTAACATATCAAAGGGGGACAAACAAGGATCAGTTATTGGTCCAAATGTATTTCCCCTTTACATAAATCATACTGGTCTATCTGTTGAAGGTTGTAACCTACATCTCTATGCAGATGACACTGTGTTATTTGCTATTGCTGCTACAGTTGACCAGGCTCTTTGTGGGCAACGGTCTGCATTCAAAGTCCTGTAGAGATTTTGTTGGTGTTCAATTCAGAAAAATAAAACAAATGTGTGTAATTTTCTAAATCTAGAAGGATGCCCAGCATAGGCCTACATATACCTGGGCATATATATATATATATATATATATATATATATATATATGTATATATATATATATATATGGATGGATGGATGGATGGATGGGTGGATGGATGGATGGATAGAAGATAGATAGATAGATAGATAGATAGATAGATAGATAGATAGTCTCTTTCCTTTAAAAAAAACATGTAGATGAACTTGTTAGAAAACAGATGATGAAAATTGTATATCTAGAAATATGTCTTGCCTTACATTATCTAGCAGAAAGCAAATCAATCACCTGACTTTCATGCCAGTTATTATTGTGATATTATTTATATGAATGCTTCTATCTCTGTTTTAAAACCTCTAAACACAGTTTATCCTAGTGCATTCCGCTTTATTTCAGGTGATAGTTTCTGCACATACAGTGTCATTGCTCTCTATGTCAGAAAGTAGGTTGTCCCTCTTTGAAGTCACATAGATTCATACATTTCACACTTTTTGTTTTTAAAGCTCTCCTGCACAAATTGCCACCATATATTACTTCTCTGCTGACATACATAAATATTAACTCACAAACACAGCCTCAGGGATGGTTAACTCTAGAGATCTTTAATCTCCATGGAGTTAGATAGATCAGCTTTTTGTTTTTCTGCACATCACATTTGGAATAAATTCCAACATCATTTTAAACTGAACAAATTGGAACCTCTAGGGTAATTAAAAAGGATGATAGAGGAATATTTCCATGAAGAATGGGTTTGTTTCTTATGAATTGTTTGTTCATGTTTTTATTTAGTTTTTATTTGGGGTTGGTGCTCTCCATACTTTCTATTGTTCAAAACTTGGGTCGATACAAGGCTATGCTGAGGCATAGTAATTTTCAAAGTAATTAACTCTGCAAACTTATGTAATTTACTGCAACTAAAGATTAGCTAATATTTAGCTACTGTAGTTGCAATCGGTCAAAATGTACAATAGACTTGAGACACTAGCATGGAGGTAACAACTAATCGTAGTTTAGGAGACTTGATGACCCTAAGATTTATCCAACTTGATCCTTTGAGAATATTTTTAGCTTTCTATCTTCCGCACTGTGTGTCGGGGCAAAATACACTTGGATCCTCTTCCAAGCAAGTTTATCACAGCTTCAATTCAATCCTACAGCAGTTGTAGGCCTCATGAACATGCCCCTGGAACCAAATTGACTATAGCCCGCTCCCAACATACACACAGAACCCTCAACAGATAAAACTATAACCCCTCACATACACACAGAACCCTCAACTGGACAAATCTATTACCCCTCCCCACATACACAAACAACTCTCAACTGGACAAAATCTTGCACCTTAAATATACTTTTTTTTTTGTTATTTTTAGTAATTTATTAATGTACAGTCTATTATTTTTATGCTCAGTCCACTGTTCTTATTTGTTTTTACTTCCCTTATTCCTTTTATATTGTATCGATTGTTGCACCAATGTTTGTTGTGAAACTTGGCAATAAAACCCTTTCTGATTCTGATTCTTAATTGGTTTAAACCTACTTGCCCTATGAGTAGAGGTGGATATTTTCGGGTGTCGTTACTTTTTTTCTTTGAACAATTTTACATAGATTAACAGTTCAATTTTTCATTTTTTCATTGTAAGATCAGGCTGATGAACAACATGGATGTTTTTCGTTTGGCTTTTTTTCTCATCTTTATCAAGGGTGACAATAAGTTTGCGGGGAACTGCATGTTGGTCTAGTATATTTTACAGCATGTTTAGGCAAATGGATTAGGACTCACCCAACACACTTTTCCTTCATTATATAACAAGATTACATGGAAGCAAGATTAAAACATAGGCTTGATTATGTTAGCTGTTTAGTCTTGTAGTAATCTTGTGCCCCTCTACGTAAATCTTTACTTTAGCCATACATGTCATTGAAAAGAAATACACTATACTGTAGCACGTTTTTTGGACTGTAGATACAAAACACAACAACCAGTAGTGGTATGTTTGACACAGCCACTTAAAGATCAAGGGGTCTATTGCCTGTCTGCATTCCTGAGTTAACTCATCTGTGTAATGAATCTAGACCCAGAATTGTACTGATTTATAAATTGCTGTGCTCTCTCAAATTAATTTTTAGATGTTTGTCTTTCTTTCCCATTAAGGTGAGGAGTCTACATTAATTTATAAGCTATTTTCAACGGGTTAAGCAGTTATGCAATATTGCAGTAATCCTATTATATACTAAAGTTTTGTACATGAGAGAACTTGCTAAACAACTACTTTTTTGGCTGTGTTGCGTTAATAGGAAGGCTAGTTTTTCTGACCAACTGGATATAGATACCTAACCATTTAGAAAAAGCTAAGACATTTGAATTTCAGTTGATTCGTGTTACTCATAGACTTCATACGTGCAGCTGAAATTTAGTCATCTCAATGAACGTACACAACTATATATAAAAAGATTTCAACGTAATTTTGCTTACTGGCTTTTCATCTTCATGGTATCCTAAAACGAGTATCTATCCGGCATGATGACGGTCTGCGCACCCAAAGAATAGGGGGCAGCTCTAATTGGTTTCTCAATGAAGGATCATCACTAGTTCTCTTGAGGGTCACGGTGTCTGTGGATCTGCGCTACGCGGAACTGTCAACCACCCGCTAGGCTGTTATAAACACCGATTTAAATCTGGTCTGTTCAGCACCTTCCGAAATAAACACGTGGATTGCAAAGAGAGCCTACTCTACAGACACGCAGGAGCCTGGTTCATGTATTGGAAAGAACGGAATTTTGACCAAAAACCTGTTTAGAAATCGTTGCCTGTCTGGTTAATATTCAAGGGGAAATCGTAAGGCTGAAGTTTCCGCAGATTTCAACATGAGTGACCTGGAAGATGACTTTGCCAAGATTTTAATGTTGAAGGAAGAGAGGATACGGGACTTGGAGATGCGTCTGGCGGGCAGGGAGGGCGAGATACAAGAACTAAAAAGGAAACTGCACAAATGTCAGTCCGTTTTGCCCAGCGCTCAACTCATACGACCGACGACCAGGACTCGGGCACAAGGCATCTCTGCCGAGCCTCAAAACTACCAGGACCTGTCGTCACAAGCCTTTCGAAAATATGCAAAGTCCGACCGGTAAGATTATATCGGCTATTAGGTTGTATTAAAGAAAATAAGTTTGATTATCCGTCTTGTCAACGAGATGTGCTATTGTTATTGGTTGCATTTGATTACTTTAAAAACATAGGTAAACAGTGTCAGCCTATTGGATATATCTGACTCAGTATTACAACAGGGCAGAGCCCTAATACTGGAGATGGAAACGTGAATGGGGCACAGCGATCGTGTTCAATCCTGGGTCTGATGACGTAACTCTAAGGCAGCTTCCGAGATGCGTTTGTAATTGATCCGATCCATCACTGCATTCCCACCGGAGGTGGAGTGGAGGAAGCACTATGCATTATTGGCTTTTAGTCGCTGCTGAGCGCCCAAAGTGTACGTATACACTATATATAATACTCCATCAGACAAAAGCTTTTGGCCTTATGCTTTCCCATACACCTCCTGTTGCACCATTTTACCTTCGTGTTTGATGATAAAAATTATAAGGGTTTATTCTTTCATGAACTGACTCCATAGGTTTGGTAACTGACTGTAAAATTGTAACACGTCATGAAAACCAACACACAACGGATTTAAATGCCTATTCTGTAGGCCTGTTAAATCATATTAATATATATTTGGCCTATACATAAATATTAAATATAAACTATGTAACTAAATATAAACATATTTGGATTTACTCCTGACAATTTTACAATGGCATTTTAATATATATTAGCCATGAAACGATTGTTTAGGATATTCCACACATGCTAGTGGGAACTTGCTGATTGGTTGTGGAAGTTGAAAACACATTGAACACATTGAACATTTCAAGGGCCAAAGGAGGCTCACAGTAATAAATGATTAAATTAACTCACAGAGATTTATTAGATATACAGTGATGATTTAAAAATAAAATTATGACTGTATAAAAAGTGTAATCTAAATGGTGAAACCAATGTAAATACAATACCCATCCCCATAAAAGCTGAGTGTATGTACTTCATCCTCACAGCAATTGTTTTATTTAAAATCCAAAATGGTGGAGTCTGGAGCCGAAAGAAAAACTATTTCTTTACTGTCCCAGTGCTTACAGAGGGGACTATATACACTACATGGCCAAAAGTATGTGGACACCCGACCCTCACACCTATATGAGGTGGTGGGACATCCCATTCCAAAACCATTGGCATTAATATGGAGTTAACCATTGGCATTAATATGGAGTTAACCCCAGCCCCAGTTTGCAACTATAACATTCGGCACTCTTAGGAACTTGTGCCGCAATTGCCGTTCCAATTCATCCCAGAGGTGTTCAATGGAGTAGAGGTCAGGGATCTTTGCAGGCCCCTTTAGTTCCTCCACACCAACCTCATTGAACAATGTCTTTATGGACCCTGCTTTGTGCACAGGGGCACAGTCATGCTGGAACATGAGGACTGTGGTGAGTGATGCAACAGATGATAGGCAATTTTTATGTGCTTCAGCACTCAGCTCCCCCCCTCTGTAAGTTTGTGTGGTCTACCACTTTGTGGCTGGGCTGTTGTTGCTCCTAGACACTTCCACTTAACAATTATAGCACTTACAGTTGACCGGGGCTGTTCTAGTAGGGCAGAAATTTCCCAAACTGACTTCTGGCAAAGGTGGCATCCAATGACAGTGCTGAGCTCTTCAGTACAGCCCATTGTGCAGCCAGTGTTTGTCAATGGAGATTTCATGGCTATGTGCTGGATTTTATGCACCTGTGAGCAATGGTTGTGTGAAACACCTAAACTCAATAATTAGTAGGGGGTGTCCACATACTTTTGGCCATATACTGTAGTGTACATGTATACAACCCCATTTCTAAAAATGTTGGGACGTTGCGTAAAATGTAAATAAAAAGTGAATGCAATGATGTGCATATCATTTAAACCCTATATTCAATAGAAAATAGTACAAAGACAACATATCAAATGTTGAAACTGAGACATTTTCTTGAAAGATATATGCCCACTTTCAATTTGATGCCAGCAACACATTTCAAAACATTTGGGACAGAGGCAACAAAAGACTGGAAAAGTTGTGTAATGCTAAACCTGGTGGAATATGACACAACTAATAAGGTTAACTGGCAACAGGTCAGTAACATGATTGGGTATTAAAAGATCATTCCAGAGAGGATGGGCCTGTCAGAAGTGAGGATGAGGAGGGGTTCACCACTCTGTGAAAGACTGCGCGGACAAATAGTGCAAAAATGTAAGAACGTTTCTCAATGTAAAATTGTGAAGAGTTTGGGGTTATCATCTACAGTACATGGTATCATTAAAAGATTCTGAGAATCCAGAGAAATCTCAGTACGCAAGGGACAAGGCTGAAAACCAATATTGGATGGCCATGATCTTCAGGCCATCAGACGGCACTACATTAAAAACAGACACAAATTTGTAGTGGAAATCACTGTATGGGCTCAGGAACACTTCTGAAAACCATTGTCTGTGAACACAGTACATCACTGCATCGACAAATCCATGTTAATACCTACCATGCAAAGAAGAAACCATACATAAACAAGATCCAGAAATGTCGCCGACTTCTCTGGACTCAAGCTCATTTAAGATCAACTGAGGCAATGTGGAAAACTGTATTTTTGGGAATCATGGACGCCGCGTCCTCCAGACTAAAGAGGAGTGGGACCATTCGGCTTCTTATCAGCGCACAGTTCAAAAGCTAGCGTCCGTGATGGTATGGGGGTGACTTAGTGCACATGGCATGGGTGACTTGCATGTCTGTGAAGGCACCATAAATGCTGAACAATATATACAGGTTTTGGAGCAACATATGGTGCCATCCAGACAATGTCTTTTTCATGGATGGCCTTGCTTATTTCAACAAGACAATGCCAAAACACATTCTGCATGTTTTACAACAGCATGGCTACATAGTTTAAGATTCTGGGTGCTAAAATGGCCTGCCTGCAGTCCAGACCTGTCACCCATGGAAAACATTTGGCGCATTATGAAAAGATAAATACGACAAAGGAGACCCTGAAATGTTGGGCAGCTGAAATCCTATATCAAGCAAAAATGGAAAAACATTTCACATTCAAAACTACAGCAACTGGTTTCCTCAGTTCCCAAAGGCTTACAGAGTATAGTTAAAAGAAGAGGTGATGCAACACAGTGGTAAACTTTCCCCTGTCCCAACTTTTTTGAAACGTGTTGCTGGCATCAAATTTAAAATAGGAGTGTATTTTTCCAAAAACAATAAAATTTCTCAGTTTCAACATTTGATATTTGGTCTTTTTCAATTAAATATAGGGATAAATGATGTGCACATCATTGCATTCTGTTTTTATTAGCATTTTACGCAACGTCCCAACTTTTTTGGAAACAGGGTTGTAAATTAAGGCAATAGTTACAGTGTGTGTGTGTGTTTGTGCGTGCATTTTTTGAGTCTGTGGCATATGGAAATGTGCGCATGTGCCAGATTTACTTGCCATCGTCCTCAGGTAAAGTGTTATTGATAATGTTTTCTTTTAATAGTTACCTGCTGATGCCCAACCTTATTTTGATATATTCCACCTGGTATATTCTATTACATACGCTCAATAGTAAGTTGAGAGCCTGACTGAATTCATTTCATGATTTCATTTAATTTCTTCTGGACAAATAATCATCATAGCTGCTATTATTGGTGTCCCAAGGCCACAGGCACCTGATGAAAACAAGACCATGTCTTTCTTTACTGATTAAAGCATGGAATGTGTTTTGATATTTAACAGATCTGTCTGTCCCGACCTGTTTGTGGCTCCACTAGGGGTCAGAAACGCTGAGACGGTGACCTCCATTTGTGTCAGAACCTGGCAACAGCCCCCATCGGATTACATAGCCATAGAGCAATGGATCCTGTTGATATTGATTGCCATAGGAATGGCTGAGTTGGAAGAATAGTGAGGTGAAATGTAGAGCCTGTTTCTGACAGAGGTGGTTTGAAGGGCATAGAGAAGCTAAGAGACAGACAGCTACTGTATCATCAGACAGGGTTTGAATGCAGGGGACAAAATTATTTCCAAGTGGGGCAGAAGCCGGTGCTCATTTCCTCAGGAAGGTGCTTGGTCGATGAGGAGAAAATAGGATTCTAGTCTATTTTTAAGCCATGTTATTGTTGTTTTCCATGCGGAAAACATTTAAGTGTAGTCTGCATGGAGATATGTCAACATGTATGTCTCACACCAAGACTAGCAGACTTATCCACTACTGCTAAGTTGCTACAGTGGGGTGAGAAGTTTGTATGTCAGTGAGAAAGATTAGTACAAATTAGTGCATCAATAAATACTTCAAAAACTAAGCTACACAGTGCCTTCCGCTAATATTGGCACCCTTGGTAAATATGAACAAAACAGGCTAGAGTGCCTTCCACTAAAATTGGCACCCTTGGTTGATGAGCAACACAGGTTGTGAAAAAAATAAGTCCTTACTGTTTATCCTGTTGGTCTTTCATTCAAAATATTCACAAAAGTCTAACCTTTAATTGAAGTAAATTATTGAAAAAGGAAATGTGAAATAAATGTTTTTCCAAAACATGTGCCACATTTATTGGCAACCCTAGAAATTCTAATGAGTAAAATTAGTATGTAAAAAGTATATTCCCCTTCATATTTTACATTTTTAAGTTCTCCTCAGTGATTTGGAACACTTAAGTGGTAAGCCATGACTTCCTGTTTCACTGGGGTATAAATATGAGGTGAAACACAGGCCAAATTCCCATAGTCATCCATCACAATGGGAAGGACCCTATAATACACAAACCAGGAAATGGCTATAAGAAAAAAGCTCAATCAATGAAAATGCCAGGGCGAGAATTAAGCTTAATTAAATTTTATGCAACTGGAGATATTAACAATTGGCCTGGAAGAGGACGTGTGTCTATGTTGACGCACGCACAGTGAGAAGGACGGTTTGAGTGGCCAAAGAATCTCCAAGGATCACAGCTGGAGAACTGCAGACATTAGTTGGGGCTTGGGGTCAGAAACTCTCCAAAATTACAATCAGACACCACTTACAAAACCACACATTATTTAGGAGGGTTGCCATAAAAAGATATTTTCTGTAATCAAACAACAAACTCAAGCACCTACAGTTTGCTCATAGTCCATAGTCAGATGAGACAAAAATAGAGCTTTTTGGAAACAAACACCAGTGGTGGGTTTGGCATAGACAGAAAGATAACCATGCAGAAGTGTACCTCATCCCCACTGTCAATTAAGGTGGTGGCTCTTTCATGTAGTGAGTCTGTTTTTCTTCCAAAGGCAGGCATGTGCACAGGAAAGGCTCAACCTGCGCAGAGCACATGCCCCTTTGCTATATAGTGCCCTTTCCAGTTGACATGTGCTCGTCTGCCTTGGTGATGTGCGTCGCACACACCGACGGGCAAGCGTCGTCCGTCTTTTTTATGCGCGTCACTCACTCCGATGGGCATGCATCGTCCGATTTTTTATGTGCGTCAACAATTCCAAGACATCGTCCGTCCGTGTGAGCCGCCAACTCTGCCCACTTTTTCTGCCCAGATTCAGCATATGCCCCTAGGGGAAGGTCTGTGCATGGTTCTGTTTTCCAGGCTTGAAAGACACGTTGCTGTCCCGGTCCAAAGTCCTCCTGGTTGTGTTGCAGATCAAGACGATACCTAACGATTTCAGCTGCCACTGTGCTGACACCTCCCCCTCCCCGTGTTGTCCCTGTCCTTGTCCATCTGGTCATGCTTCTGACCTGGACTAAGTTTAAATAGACTCTGGACTCAGCCCACGTGCACTTATTAATTATTACAATTGTACTCTTAATACGTTCACCCGGTACAGTCAGAAGAGGACTGGTCACCCCTCTGAGCCTGGGTCCTCTCTAGGATCTGGGTCTTCCTAAATTTCGGCCTTCTTAGGGAGTTTTTCCTAGCCACTGAAATTCAACACTACTGTTGTTTGCTCCTTGGGGTTTTAAGGGCGGGTGTTTTGTAAAAGCACTTTGTGACAACTGCTGATGTAAAAAGGGCTTTATAAATAAATTTGATTGATTGATTGATTGATTGATTCTGTCCAAAGGCCCTGGAAAACTTGTTAGGAGACATGATGTAATGGACTCCATCAAGTACCAGCTGGTATTAAATCAAAACCTGACTGCCTCAGCCAGGAAGCTGAAACTGGGCAATGGATGGATGACCTAAACCCCATAGAAAAGCTGTGGGATGAGCTGAAGAGGAGTCCACAAGTGTGGACTTCAGAATCTGAAGGATCTGGAGAGATACTGTGTCGAAGAATTGTCTTGGATCCCTTGCTATGTTCATCCTGGCAAGTTCAACCTGCCAAAGATGTATGGTGTATTTCTACACTGCCATCGTAGAGTCCATCCTGACCTTCTCCATTACCGTCTGGTACGCTGCAGGTACTGCCAAAAACAAGGGCTGGTTGCAGCTCATCATCCGCTCTGCAGAGAGGGTGATTGGCTGCAATCTGTCGTCTCTACATGACTAACACACCTCCAGGACGCAGAGGCGAGCGGCAATGATTGGGGCTGATCCCTCTCACGCTGGAAATTGACTATTCAGAGCTCTCAAAATATTGCACCTTACATTTTTTTGTTATTTTTTAGTAATAACAGTCTACTATTTTTATGCTCAGTCCACTGTTCTTATTTGTTTTTATTTCCCCTATTCCTTTTGTATAAATTGTTGCACCAATAAACAGAACAAATTCCTTGTTTGTTGTGAAACTTACTTGGCAGTAAAACTCTTTTTGATTCTGATTCTGATGTGTTCTCCAGCCTCATTGAGGATTATAGGAGACGACTATATTATCTTGGCAAAAGGAGGTCGCACAAAGTATATAATGAAGGGGTGCCAATAATTGTGGCACACATATATTTGAGAAAAATATTTGTTTTACGATAACATTTACATTTTTTGTTCAATTGTTTTACTTTAATCAAAGGTTACATTATTGTTAATATTTTTAATGGAAGATCAAGAGGATGAACAATAAAGAAAACATTTTTCATAGCCCATTTTGCTTGTATTTACCAAGGGTGCCAATATTAGTTAAAGGGATTGTATATTGTATGCTTAAAATATTTGGTATGGTATTATTTTGTGCACCCAAAATGAAATTTGGTATTTCGAGGGTGTTTGAATGTAAAGCCCAATGTAAGTGTTATGATGGACTGAACGTGTTTTTAAACAGAGAAGTGTTCTGAAACATCCCAAGTTGTTGTTCATATTCAGACCGTTTGGAAAAAGCAGGAGACAGAAAAGGGGAAAGCAGGTGGAGGTGAAAATTTAATCTATTCTTCTGGGCCAGAAAGATGATATATTTGATTGTAATGTTGTTGGAAACAATTATTCAGAGGTGAAGTTAATGAATGCCTTCAGTTTCATTAATTTGTTTATTTTATTTCAATATTTAAATAAAATGTACTTATTGTGTTGCTAAACACCCCAAAGATGAGGACTCCCGTAAAACATTTTGTAATTACCATCCAGTAAAGCATGTATACTAAATATCTATCGTCTCATGAAATATTGTCTAAAGTTAAAGTCACATTTGTACGAATGAGGCTTTGAAATTGATCCCTTTCAAATGTGATTTTGATCAGAACCCACTGAATTGTTCCGGCTGTTAATCTTCAAGCCAACTGTCCTTGTCACAAAATTTCAGCTGATCTTATATCTAACTGCATACACATATCCAATATGCATCTGTCCGGATCAAAGGTTTGTACAGTGCTCTAGTATGCTTGTGTTAGCTGGGTATTCACCCTACCTGCTTAGTCACTGCTATCACATATAACCACACGAGGGCAGTTTGGGTCTATCTTTAAGTCATGATACTATCTGGTGACTGGCCATTGTAGAATTGAAAGAGGTTGAGGCCATTCAAGCCGTAAATGTGATTGAGGTACTGTCCTGGATTATGATGGTCTTTACTTGTGGCTCTTTTTCCTTATGGTTGTGGCAGGCAATGATAAGGACATTCAGCTGTTCATTGACATCATTAGTAAAGATCAACCAACATGACTCGAAACAATTGTTGTAGTACTATAGCTTTATTATACATATCAAACATACAAAATGGAGAAACTGTTATTTGTACTGGATAGGGAAATAAAAAAATGCTATTTGTAATTTTTTTCTCTAAAAAAGATAAGGGTCAGAATTATGGACTACTCTGTTTTAAAAACATTTCAGTTCCTCATTGTGAGATCAACTGCACTGAACCTTTTTCTAAAAATGTTGGCAAATATATTGGGAGGATACTTAGACTATTTCTCCCGATTGTAACCTTTAAGATCCTTGATTATTAAGATCCTTGATAATTACTTTTCTGTGCTTACAGTAAGGATTGCAGTTTAAATTGAAAGTACAGTTTTTTCAATAAGTCCAATAACTGAGGTGTCCAGTGAAAAAATGTGTCTTCTGTGGATTTTAGTGTTTTCTTAGGGTTATTGTCTTGTTAGAAGATCCACTTGCAACCAAGTGTCAGCCTCCTTGCAAAAGCTATGAAAATAGTTACCAAGATGGTAGTCATTTTTACATTGCAGGACACTTACAATTTCGAACAGAAAAAAAACATAAATGTTTGATAAATTGATAAATGTTAAAACGCAAAGGTCCTCTGTAAATACGCATCCTGTGCACATTAAAATCCCAGTATTTGCTGCAACATTGCAGATTTTGATAGGTGCAGCTGCTTGATCAAGAAAATAGGAACTGGTTACATAAATCTTTGCTTTTTCTACACAGTTCTGTGCATATACCGATAAATTGATTAGTGAATACATTGTTTATTTTTACTATCAGACAGTTCACATTAACAGGAGTATGGGAGCATTTTCATTCAGTGAGATGTAAATCAAGAAAAAAAGTATTTTAATCACACTTCCTCAATTGCGTATAATATGAATAATTATCATTATAGGGGATGCTTACATGCATTTGGCTGCCAAGCACAAGTTATGAAGGAAGCTATAATCTGCTATATATGACAGTACAATGAAATCTTATAGTGTGTGTTAAACTGTGGTCCAGTGGGGACACTCCCTGTGGAGACCAATGTTCAGGTCCCAGAGTGGTCTGTTGAATCTTTGTGTCCCCTTCACATATCTCCTATTGTTAATACTTCCATCAATAATGCATAAAGAGAAAACATCAGGTTTTTAGAATAGTCAATTTAATGGAGAAAGAAAAGAATTCATAGGGGGCAGTTGGTAAAAAAAATGCATCCTGTGCAATTTGTCTTTTGGGTTAGCCTACATTCTGGAGTAATTAATAATCTGAATACTGAATTAGGTAGTCAACACTGGCTATTGTTAATTCCGGGAGTGTCTGCTGTCCTTAGTCATTATGCCCTGTGAGTTTTCTACACGATTCAATCTTGTGCGTGCCAGCTGCATTGTTCCTCAGATTCCTGTAGGCGCTCTTCTCGCCTTGTGGTCTTTCCGGGTCGCAGCCTAATGCACTCAGGGAGGACCAGCCTGCCTTACCACTGAGACTCTCAGACCGAGAGAGAAAGACAAACTTTATATTTCCAGACTGCTGTGCTCTCGGTGTACACCTTGACAGCCTCCTTATCTGCTCTGTTTGCCTGTAGATATAGCATCCGTCGCCAACAGAGAAAAAGAGATTTGGGAATCAAGAAGGACTGGAGGGAAGATATATGTTGAATGCTGTTGATGCAGGATAAAGTTTCTGTCAGAGTGGAAGAGGAGAAGGAATTAACTGGATAGTTTTGGATAAAGTTTTTTGAAGTCCCCTTGGTGTCTGCGATGAACATGGGTACATTGCGCGACCTCCAATATGCGCTTCAGGAGAAGATTGAGGAGTTGCGGCAGAGGGACACGCTCATTGACGAATTAGAACTGGAGCTTGACCAGAAAGATGAGCTGATACAAAAACTACAGAACGAGCTAGATAAATACCGGTCTGTTATTAAACCCGCCACTCAACAGGTTGTGAAACAGACAGAGCTGCATGACCAGCAGCGGACCAAGAGACAGGCGATATCTGCAGAACCCACTGCCTTCGACATCCAGGATCTCAGCCATGTCACGCTGCCCTTCTACCCCAAAAGCCCACAGTAGGTTTATAGCGACAGCAGGGGTTTCCTGCATTTCGCATCATGTTTTGACTTCATGTTCTACACCCATATTTGTCTTTACGCATTGTGCATTACTGTAAGAGCTGTGTTCCCTACTTCTTTACTGGTGTGTAGATGGCTCATCTGGCGTGAGACGTGTCAAAATCTTACAGATGTTTGAAGTCAAAGGTTGCACATAGACAAACTCACAAATACTGTACATATCTGACACTAGGTAAGTTTTGCAAATGTCTGCTTCATTTAGCCTTTATTACTTTTAATTAATGAAATCAAGCCGATTCCTGAAGATTCATCTCGTTTTACACTCGAAAGAGTAGTTGAAATCTAGGGTCAGTTACTATATATGTGTTATATAATGTATTTAGCATGTTCTTACCTTTTTCTGAAAGTGATTTTATAGTTTTAGTGGTATGAGTTTCATGTAGAGAAGGAGAGAAAACAGCATCCCTTTTTACTGACACAATCAGGGTGAATGTGCCACTTCTGGGAGTCCAATTATTGATGTAGGTTAAATGGAAGACAAGTCCTGCTCTGTGTAATGTGGATGTGTTTGTTTAATCCAAATTGTGATGAGAGACAGTGCTAGGATACTTCTCTACCAACTGTTTACATTCTGTTGACAGACGTGCAGTTTGTCTCCAAACACACTTAAACTGACACACACACACATACACAGCTCCACTCTCATTCTCTCTCAAGGATTAAGAGATTTCGCACCATGTTGCACTTGGTTTTGACACTTAAAATCAATACCCCTCAAGGAGGATAAGACAAATTGGATGCTCGCTTCTGAAAATCAAACCCTGAAGAAACGGTGTATTGATGCAATGCTATGTATTATTTCCGATGGAGGGCAGTGCAAATTGACTGAGCACCACCCATGGTGAATGGGTGGATGTGACTCCTTGTGGTAGGATGGGGGCCTGCAAGCTTAATTGTGGTTGTTGACTTGGGGAATCCGCTCTGAAGAAAATCTAATTGTGAATCAGAAAATGGGGAGGT
This sequence comes from Esox masquinongy, assembly GCA_016801175.1. NCBI lineage: Eukaryota > Metazoa > Chordata > Actinopteri > Esociformes > Esocidae > Esox > Esox masquinongy. The sequence goes on along the minus strand of JACXGI010002718.1, from coordinate 24,743 downwards.
GAGAAAATTGGGAGGTGATAGAATTGGGAGGTGAGAGAATTGGGAGGTGAGAAAATTAGCTATTTTTTGGGATTATTTTTAAAATTAAGCATTCGATAAAACAATGAATAGGATGGACAGAAGGCAAAATAGAGATAACAGAGAAAGCTACCACTGCTTCACTACTATCACACGTTTAACAACTATAGAGACGTAGACCTTCAATGAAATTCAGTTTTCACATAATTCAAATATATATATATATATATATATATATATATATACATATATATATATATATATATATATATATATACATATCAAATATTGATCATATCTTCAAATCCAACTTTTTGTGCATATTCTTACTGCAACTTTCTGGGTAATTTAACATATACAGTATATCTGGCAAATTTGGCTTGTTGTCAGTGGGAGAAGACGAAAGATTTTCACGCTACATACATACTGTCAAACAAGCAGGGCTCTGAAAGGCCATGCTAATCACATTTCAAAGATGTATGTATAATATAAAAATCATCCATTTTGTTTTACAACTTAAGAAAATGTTTAATGTTCTTTTGACCTGAACATTCAGAAAATTTATCTGGTGGATAGTTGTAAGTCTATGCTTTCCAGTGGTACATTATTAAATGGTATAGCAGAGCAATATGTTCTTGGATTCTGACATTGTCATTGGGTGAAATCCTTCTGAGACACATTAGTAGGATGGAGGGAAGAAAAAAAAAACTGGTAACACACAGAAATCACACATTTTCTAACTCTAGGGACATAGACCTTCAAAAACATCACTATGAGACATTGTCAACACAAGTGAGGCTGGCCAACCCTCTGGCTCATGGACTATGATACTATTCTGTTACCATCAAAGACACTGAGAATCAGCTGAAAAATAGGCCCTGCTGAGTGGCCAGCTGTGTCCATGGAAGGCAGATAAGAATGGTTCTATCCAGGCGGCCTGCTACACATGTAAAATGCATTGAGTGTTTCATTGAGGAAGAGTCAACATGAGAGGGACTTATCATTTGAAAAGGGGAAACGCTATTAGTCTTAGTTGTACTTGTCAGCATTGTGCCTTGTCTAGTCTCCTGCCCTCATTCCTTTGTTTTTCTTCAGTGAGGCAAACCGGACATATTTGATAGCTGGGTGTCTAACCTGGTATCAGATGAGGACATTTGATGGAGGCTAAAATCTTTATTATTTTCCATCCCCTTATGTGTATTGAGATGGTGTGAGCCTCTGAGCCTAATGCAAACATGAGCCACATTATTACCATCTGATCTCTTGTTGAATCCTCACTATGCAAAGTGATTGTCAGTAGTAGCCTACTATAATCTTATTATTTTATTTGTTTCCTATATTGCAAGGGACATGCTATTATGAAAACCATTTTACTATATACCAAAATAATATGTATATACAGCTCCGGAAAAAATTAAGAGACCACTGCACCTTTTTCTTTCCTTTCCAAAAAAGTTGAAAGGGAAGGTTTTGAGTGAGGAACAGAAGGGTTAAAATTAAGAGACCACTTAAGAGGAACGCTTCTGTTCCTCACTCAAAACTTTCCTTTTCAACTTTTTTGGAAAGGAAAGAAAAAGGTGCAGTGGTCTCTTCATTTTTTCTAGAGCTGTACATATACACATACACCTGATACTACATGCAGGATATTCATATGTTCAACTACTGGAGGTACATATAATAGATGGTGACTATTGCAACTTATATTTATGCCGAAATTGTTTGTATGATTATTTTGGAACGGCTGGTCTGGCGCACTTACATTATAAAGGGGATATTTACCAGTTTATACTGTATATGTGGCCTAGTTTTCAATCTTTCTATTACAACCCTAAGGATCACCTCTGCAAAGTATATTATTGTTGAAGATTGAACATATACCCAAAACACACACATTTGTTTTTCTATTGTTGTGCGGACTGGAAACTCCATGTCCCCTATCCACAGGTCCTAAAACTATCCCTAATCCCAATCCTTACAGTGACTTAATCTTCACAAAACCTTAACCTAAATTGTGTCCCTAAACTTAACTTAGACCTAATGCCTAAATCTGAAAGTAACCCCAAATCTAACACTACGCATAATTGTATGTTTTAACCTAACTCCTAGGCCGGTTCCTAGTGGTGGCTGGCCAAAAAATCTTGTTGGGACAGATTTGATAGGTTTTTCTATCTTTGTGGACAATGGTCCCAGTAAGCACAAACAGTCCTGGATCTCACACACAAATACACAACCATGTGGTGGTGAACTGGTAGACCCTTTGGGATTAGTCAGTGGCAAATTTCTAACTGGTAGGACATTTTATTATGGGAATCATATTTACAGTGCATCCCAAGCATTTATTGTGGAATTTTAACCAACTACATTCCTGCCCACGTGAGAAAAAAAAGTGTTCATTTCAGTCTAAAAGGAAAATTCAACAGGCTGCTCTTTAGTAAAAATAATCTACTGTATTACATAAATATAACGTCATATGTGCCATGAGTTATTCTTACTTTTTTCCAAGGTACTTGACTCTTCTTACATGTACTAGTAACGTTTAAAAAGCACTGGATGTGTGTAAACACTGGCCAGACAGCTTCCTTCCACCTTATTTATTGCACCAGACTAGGCCTGTATCCTTTTAAATCCAAGTCACATTATGCTGATTTATAATTGAAACCTAACCAAATCCATGACCTGGCCCTTTCACCCTCTGTATTACCACCCAATGGCAAGAAATGACATAACATGAAAACAAACTATATGCCTGCAAAACACTGCATTTTGATGTTTCTGGAAGTACTGTTTTTGTAGCTATTGACACAGAGATGTCTGTGCATGGTGGGATTGGCTATTGGCCACATTCCCCTCTGAGCATCTGAACTTTTTCTCGTTGCTCACTTAGTCTGTGTCTCCACAGAAAGACAGTTTGAACAAACATTGGCTATGTGTGGAGACCGATATTTTTAGCAACTCTAGCCATATGTCAGGATAACTAAAAACATTACATCATTACCACACACAGCGCTGATATGTGTCATGCCCAATGCTGTTTGTAGACTATGTGTAACCAGTGTAATTCATCCAGACAGCTATCCTAAAAAACACATAAAATTTTTCTGTTCATATGTAAAAACATTACTGACTTATGGTGCAAAGTGTGAATACAAAATTAATTGCCAATGGTATTGAATGCATGCTGAAGGTAAAACGTTGTGGTTGCGTAATAGTACAGAAGTTCCACAGAACTGTAATTAATTTATAAAATGTATACACAGTATGCAGTTTAAGTAGGCATTAGACAACCCAGATTTTGGATGCAGCCAATGATGTCATGACTTATTTTACCTTACAGTAATGTTACACCCTGCAATTATACGTATTAGAGTTAGTTTTGTATCCTTGAATACTGCAATTATTATTATAATGTAATCTCACAGACATTGATTATGCTTTGAACTAACTTTATTTAAACTTAATAGAGTGTGTTCTTTATGATCATAGCAGAAACTATGCATATAGAAAAACCCATCCAACAGAGAAAGTCATATCCACAGGCATGGTCTCCATTACTGTCATTTTCAATCTCAGACGTAAAAACAGATGAAGCGAACAATATTACAACGTGTATAACCCTATCTATATGTTTCAGCCTTTTGTCAGCCTGTTTAGATGTGTTTTTGAGAATAGACAGTTTTCTTTTTCTCTGTGTTATACGCCCTTTATCTCTTAAAAAGGATTTGTCCGTTGGAATGTGTATTGCTCTCACTCTAACTTTCTTTTCACTCACTCATTCTCCCTCTCCCTTATAACTCTAAAAGGGCATATTTTCTCCTTTTAAGGAAGACAGACGATGTTTGTTCCACAAACCTGACTGAGTGTTTGTATGTTCCCTTACAGTGGAGGGAAAGAGTGGAGGAAGGACAGGAGCAAGAGAGCAGATAGGGTGAATGTGTTATGGGTAGCTGCCTTAGAATGTACAGTAGAGGATATGAAACAAGGAGACGTTACTGGCGTGCATGTTCCTCCAAATCAGGTTCACTAGTTGAGAATGCGAGGCCAGGGATGCTCCTTGTTGTAAATGAGTTAAAGTTAGGTATAAGGAGAGAAACATCCGAAAAGTAGGCTGCAATTGGTCTTGAGAAACTGTGGACTATTTAAATTGTGTGCCCCTTATATCTTCGTAATATTACAAAAACAAAAGCTGTATGTTCTGGAAGTAAGTATTGCAGACAGATATTTGAACAAAGGTTAGAAGTTCAACATCCTTTGAGTACTAGGATTACATTGGAAACATCATTGTGGCATTACCGTGGCATTACCGCGCCACTACCGTGCCACTCTTCAGCTTCCCAAATAACTAGAATAAAAAAAATTGTCTAGTCTTATAACTTGGAGGCACTCAGAGGAGATGCTTTTATTGTCCATTTTCTGGCTTTCGATCTGCATCCCCCCCAAAACCCAAAATGAGTTAGCCTGCCAGTTTCTAATTTAGGAGTTACATTCCCAATGAGCACCCCCACATAATCATCTGAAGGGTCACTATAGTGTGGAAGTGTATCTGACCTAAATCCTAAAGGGTACATCAATTCTAGCTCACCATGTGTTTGCTCACAGTGCTCCCCGGGAAAAGCCTGTCTGCTCCAATGGAACCTTATAAATAGCAGCATCTGTCCTATATCTCCCATCTCTCTGGCTGTGTGTGGTCATTACTAAAATAGAAGAGAGGGGTGTTTGGTGGTGTGTTGCCAAAGATTGCTGGGCGGGACATTTGAAGCTTGGGCAACAATTCAAACTGTCTCCCATTTCAGAGTTCAGAGGTCTATTGCAGCATCATTTGTGGAGTGAAAGGTATTTCTTGTCCATTTTTATATGTAATGCCATAAAAGCTCTTGAATGAATACTACAGTCCCTGTTGAATGAATCCAAATCATATATTACCTGTCACATACTTTATAAATATCCATAGTAGATTAAACGTGAAATGCTTACTTAGTGCTAACTTAAATTTACAATAAAACAGAGTAAGAAAAGAGAAAGAGATATATAATAATAAAGATAGAAAGTACTAGTACATTGAATATTCAAATACAATTAATGACAAGAAGAATGATACATTTAGCACATTCCCTAGGTTTAAAATCACGATTGAGCCTCCAGACACTCTTCCTTACCTTAAGGATTTGCTAAAGCATGACGTGGCAATGAGCCCTGTTTGACTGTACACCCAACCACACTGGGCGGTGCGGAGTCAAACTGCTCTGCTCTATGTCGAACAACCGGGGATCGCAGTATGTCTCGACCAGAATTCGAAAACCTGGTGTAATCAGCAAACTTGATGACGCTGTTGAAGTAAATGCACTTCTGGTGAACAAGGACTAACTGGAGAGGGCTCAACCTGTGCCTCTATTCGAGGTCCCAAGCTTGGTGGCCACTACTGTGTTACACTCAGTGAACAGAATCTTTCCATAATACATTGTGTCTGTGCTTTAAAGGTTCCTAATATGTTTCACTCCATTGTGGGAATAATCACAAAGTCTGTTTCTTCAAAACAGAAGCGCTCTTCGTTGCAAATGATTTTACATGATTTTAATATGTTTATTTTAGGATACAAAAAAATGTTTACCCGATTTTGCAAGAATGTTCTCACTACACATTTTAATGTTGTTTGTTGTGTATTATTTAAAAGTGCGTGTTTCACGTAAAAGACCGTTAGAGTCTTTTACAAACTTAACAATTATTGTTCTTGGGCAAACGCAATAGTCGCCACCATACTGTACATTCCATGGCTAAGGGTTAATGTGCCATGCTATTGTCTTACAGGAATAGTATACTTATGACAGCTGGAGTCTCTGCTTATGCGTTGATGTAAATATGTCTCCTGTCTAAATTCCAGGTCGTTCATTAGATAGCAGTATGTTTTCACACATCTGTTGGCCACTTAAAATCAGTTGCACCTGGTTTAGGGTGTGAGTCACTGTGCCAAAATGGTTTAGTGAATTTTCAAGCCGACAACCTAAGATATACCTAGAAGTCAGGGCTTTTTGATTACTTAGCAAGATTATTTGCTTGAAAAATGACTCACGGGGGTGAGAAACCTTTTCTTTTTGTAAACGAGCTCGAGTGCTAAATGAGCTAGAGAGTGTGGAAACATTTTGTCTGCAAAAGCCATTTGCTGTAGTTTTCTACAAGAGAAGGTTTCTCTTCTAGAAAATTGTCTCTTTCAGTTATCTATGTTTGGAGTTAACTATTTCCGTTGTGAAATATTTGTTGTAAATATGCATTCACTACTGTAACTGTCTGCTAAATTACAAAAATGTAAATTAAGTAGATGGTAAAATAGAAACAATGGAATTGGGTATAAACTGCAAATACCCATCCCCCAGGCTAATTTACATTAATTCATTACAATTACATTATCATCTAGTTTTCTCTATCTACTCTAACCACCCAGGTCCAAAGACCTGATCAAGGATGCCATCTTGGACAATGACTTCATGAAGAACCTAGAGCTGTCTCAGATCCAGGAGATCGTTGACTGCATGTACCCTGTGGAGTATGGCAAAGACAGCTGCATCATCAAGGAGGGTGACGTGGGCTCACTGGTCTACGTAATGGAAGGTGAATGTATCTTTACTCACTTCCTGCATTCCTGGTATTCTGTGAGATTGTGTGATGTTCTAAAATGTTTTTGTTGTTGTTTGAAACAAGATGGGCATAATCACTAGTGGAAATTACTTTTAGATTCAGGAGGCCAAGTTAGACCTCTGTCCAGACCTTATTTTAAGGGATTTTAAAATGGGGCATTTAGTTGAATGTTTTGCCACTATGATATCATATAAAATGTCCCACACAAATAACTTGCATCAAGCATTTTTTCCAATCCCTAATGTCCACAGTCGTGACTTTTAGGGTTCGGCTACAGGGACATTTAGTTGACCGCTATATGGCAATGTCATTGTAAAAGCAAATGTTCTCAGTACAGGACTAAAATAAAATGTTTCTCCTAAACACATTAGAAAATTGATCTCGACAATGACAAAGGCACTGAACCCCTACTGACCCAAGTAAATCTGCTGAAATAAATATGGTGCGCTTACCAGCATGATTTAAAGGGGATACCCTAAATTTTCTTTCATCTTAGGTAAATTACATCAAAAGCACATTCAAAACAACTCTGCTCCACTTGGTTTACTTTTACTTTTGGTTGACCAGCTTAGAAAAGCTGTAAAAACTAAGTTTTTTATATTCCACACATAAGTGCTGTATCCAGGCACTCCGTGATGCATCGTGCCTAAAATGGAATTAACCATTTGTGGTTTGAATTTGGATTAATCAGCTTAACAATTGGTGACGCGTCTTAGATTTATTATTATGATAAGGTTAATCAGTGTTAGTGGCACTAGTTGCTCAAGGCACTTCTATTCAGCAGTGGGAAGTTCGCTCTGCATCCACACACATCTTTTATCTGCTGGTGAGATGCGAGGGAGACACCTTTTATGTTGGCTAAGCATATTGCACAGGCCACTCTAAAACTAGGCTACAGCCAACTTGCAGACATGACCAAAACCGTTTCATTAGGCAACCTTTTGTTCACTGACAGTAACAACTTGGACCCAGGGTGTATTCAATCCACCAAACAGAATGTTTCAGTTTCAACATAGTTTCCTTTGGACAAATTTAAGTAGTTCCTTTCAAGTCTGCATGATTTGAATGAAATATTGAATTATGATATTTTTTTTGGACAAAAATTGCAATTATTATTATCAGTTTCAATTTTCAAACACTTGGGTTTAACAGCATAGATTACCTCACTTCTAAAATTATGTCATAAAAATATTAGCCTATATGATGTGCTGAATATATACTGTAAACTGTGTTTTTGAAACATAAAGCATTTATCTACCGATTTCAAAGTACAGCTTTTCTAAAACGTTGTTGTAGCCCATATATTATTCCAATGATTTGGTGTTTGTTTTGTATGCGCAGTTGCCAGTAGGCTAGTTAGGCAAACTTTCTCAACCCTTGAGTGATATTTTCTCCAGTATCAAGTTTACATTTGGTAAAATGTTTACTTGTTTTAATACATGAGTACACCGTACATAGAATAACTTTAAATGCTTCAAAGAGGCAACTTACAAATTGAAAGAATGCAATAGAAATTCACTTTAAAGATGCTGTCTGGGACTTTTGTGAACAGAATCTTTTTTTAACCTTACATTTAGGGCAGGATGTGTAAAATGTTGTTTATATGTCCATAATCTACAAGTACAATCATACCTCAATTAGTCCTGAAATTCCAAGATAAGTGTGGTTTTAATGAAATTTGGCACAAATCAACACATGCATGACATACTACACAATTTTTGGGAGCCCTCTTTGGCTCGGCAGCGCCCCCCAAAATATTTCAGACTGCATCTTTAAGAATATGACAGCTTAATTATGTGTGAAGGCATGATTATTTTGCGGGTAATGATTTGGCTTTCGGAACTCAATCTGTGCGGGTGGGTTGGGTTGCAGAGACAAATCTGTTCTTCTGTTAGTGTTTGGGTGGTTCTCAGAACAGATATACCCAATGCAGTCTGGGTGCGGGTTCAAAATATCTGATCTGTGTATAGTAGGATTGGAGCTGACTTTGTCTTGACTTATGACTAGCACTAACATCTAACGCTAAATTCCTAAAGCTAAAAGTAAACCCATTTCTAACATTAACCCCAATCATGCGTTTTACTCTGAAACTAACTTTCATTTCTGGCATGCACATTATTATTGGATCTGTATCAGACACACATACACAGAGAGCTTTTTTGGCTTTGCCTTGAAGTTAGAAACAGCAAAAACATTCCTGTAGAGTAAGCAGAGGTCATTACCACCATGTGGAAATATCCAGCTTTGAAGTACTGACCTTTGGTGAATGGCGTTTTCAGTAATTGCAGGTCCTGTGCTTGGAGTGTTAGGACTTGGAGAAACACATTTGAGTAGCGTTTTAGAATATACACAATAGTATAGGGTTATTTATTATTATTATTCAAATAGAACTCGTATGTCAAGCCCTATTTTTACATAACAAGCTAGGTAAATTACAGCTTTTTACACTTAGAGTACAAAAGCAGACCCAAAAAATCATAGGATCTAGGCTACCTTGAAATAAAATAAATCCTCTGACATGTTGTACTGTATGCGAATGTCATTGTCGTGTGTGTGTTTTAAGTCAACACATACTTTGACATGTCAACTTTCATTATGCCAGCAGAGTGTGTTTGTGTGTGTGTAAATCAATGTGTGGTTCAGTAACCTCCCAGGCTGGCACTATGTTGAAAGAGCAATGTCTGCGCTCTGATTCGCTGAGCCAGTCATTGAAAATATATTAAGTCAACCTGTTAGTGCACTTTTATGTCATGTGAATGTGCAGAGCTAACAAGCTAACAAGTGTCTTAACATTTTAATTATGCACACAAAAACACTGCATCCTGGCATTGATGCTAATTATAATGCTGGGCCTATGTATGCCTGAGAATATACTGGCCCATTATCCTCTCAAACAATCACACATATTCATACAGGAGAGATAACTGGCATTTGAAGACTTTAGAACGGGCAAAGATGAATCTCTTCCATTATAATATTGTAGTCTGTGTATCAACTGGGCGGAGCCTGAAGTGATCTCCCTTGTCCTATTGCTCCAGTCTCTGTCTCTCTCTTGCTCTCTCTGGGATGTTGGGAGGTTGATGTGATGGGGCCCAGGGAAATTGCCATATGTGTGTTGCTGATAACTGATGGTCTCTTTGCGCCTTTAGGGTTGGGTTTAGGTTTCATAAAATGACTAACCATTTTGGAATGTTTCAAGAGGCATGGGGCTCAGGGGGGTGTCTGAAGGTCTGCAGTGGAGAGTTTGGATGTTCAACATAATATGGTGTTGGTTGGGAATACCTGTGCAAGTTGATTGTGTGGAGGTTGTTGTGGCACACAGTACATTTTTATGGGGTTGGGCGGGGGTTTATAGTAGTGCTATGAGGACATCTCATTAAAATAAGACATAATGGATCTCCTTTCCCTCTTCCTCTCTCTGTCCCTCCCTCCTTCCGTCCCTCCATCTCTCTCTCTCTACATCTCTCTCTCCCATCTTTCTGTCCTAGTCTGAGCTTGTAACCTTTTTAAAATCTTCCTTAAAGTGCTTTGTCCTTAATAGGAGAGAAGGTGATGCATGACTTAATTGAATCCAACCAGAAAAATAACATGGTTTATTGTTGATGTCACAGATATGATCAAGAGGAATTAATAAATGACTTAATTTTGGCTACTCGTTCACCAGGGCCTGTAGTAACTGAAGTGTGATTAGAGCATGGCATGCCATCAAAAACGCATCATCTGAAAATACCCCTAGTGTAATTTGGCTAACTGTAAAAACAATGTTTTTTGCATTATGTTCAATTATCTTTGACTGTGGTCACAAATCTATTCATATTTTATATTCAATTTATTATGATTAATATACTAAAACTATACCAGTCTGGATTACGTTATTTTTTATTTGGTCTACATGATGGTGCCGATTAATTTGGTTAATTGGCCTGGTCATTCTTTGGAAAATTTTACGTGAATGTGACATTATGGATAACGTTCAAGTCAGTAGTTATTCAAAACATGGAAATTCATACCAAAAATCCTAAAAACGTCATATCTCTGAAGAGAACATGCCATTACCAAAGTTCCCTTTAAAACATGTTCTTTTTTTAGTCCCTTTAGGATCCATCGAAGCGACATGCATACCCTCCAATGTGGACGCTGGCTTTAGCCGCGGATCTATTAGAAGTTTTCCCTCCCCAATCCTTACCTGAATTATAAGGGTGATAATATCCTAGTCAGTGTCCAGGGGCAGCTACATCCTTCTCCCATCCAGAATCTTAAGAGGTCATGCCCTCTTTTCATTCCCTAACCACAGATAAAGGGTCAGCATTTTTTCAATCCCCATTGGAGGGTGGGTAATCTGAACCCAAGTCTGTAGATTGGAGGACTACTCTAGGAGTGGGAATGTCAACTGGGGCTAGACTAGGCATTATCCACTTTGGGACAAATCCCACAACCATTTCCTACACTTTCTACTGTGTTGTGAGAAAATAGACTCTCATCATGTGTATTAGTAAAAGTACAGAAATAATTGCACTCTACCGTGTCTGTGACGCTTCAGACTCCTTCAAAGTCTTAACATAATAGCCGAAGTACAATGTAGGAAATTATCCTTTGTTTTAACAAATTAAATTAATTTATAGTATCTCGTAGTTGGGAGGTTTTTTTGGTAGTGCTGCACTGTATAACCAAACTGTGGTTGTTTTTCTAATATAAAAAATAGTTTGGTATTAGAACTTTTGTTATGTTCGATACTTTGAGAGGACGCCGCCTGTCTAGTCATTTGTTTGAATCTTCTGAAGGGGGCAATAGTGTAAGCTATCCAGGTCAGGCTTTTTGCACATCTCTTGGTGTGAGCCATTTTCAAGACGTGAGAGAAAAGAGTGAGGAACGCTGTAATATCGACAGCATGTTTTAACTAACCATGATACAACGATACAACCACCAAACCTGCAACTTTTGCAAGAAGTGAATTTTGGCATTACTTTGCCTAAAGACTTGATGACCGACAGATGCTAGTAGACTTTTATGCAAAAGCCTTACAGTGAAAGGGAGGAAAGTCTATGCTAAATATGTGCTGCGCATTTGCAGTTGAATTTCAAAACATGTGGAATGCATTACATTGTCACACAAATACCAATGTTTAAAATGAAAGCTCATCTTTGAATTGTTAACTCACATTTAAATAGACGATATCAAAATCTAGCTAACGTTAAATAACTTTGTTATATAAAAAGAAACCATGCCATTATTAGTAATAAGTTGTTATGGAGTAATTATGCTTAGTTTTTATGCACTACTGTGAGAGTGCATAACAATTTTGGTGTTTAATTTGATTAGAAAGACAATCTATGCAATTGACTAAGTTGGACATGCTCTTGGTGGTCTATAAAGGGTTAAGACAAGCACAGATTGGTGACATTTTAACAATACAGCATATTGTTGAAAGGAACTGAAGTCCCTGCCATTTAGAGCCTTAGCAAAAATGACATCTGTGCCTCCACATTTCTATTCTTTTCTTTTAGAAACTATAAGAAACTATGAGTGTCATTCTATAAAAAAAAAGAATAGTGCGCTACAGAAAAAGAATAGTGCGCTATAGTTAAAACTATAGCGCAGAGGATACGCTTCAATAAAGACTTTTTACAGTGCTGCCCTGCCTTTGAGGAACTAAGCTTGAAAGAGTTCAGGCAACAGGTATCCCATTATCACATGTGATCCAGGCTGTTCGTGTTGTCATTTGTCGCTGGGGTATACAGGATTGATGCGGTGAATAATTTGTTTTTTAAACAGCTGGCACTATTTTTTTCTATTGTTTAGATGTACACCAACTTTTAAAGAAAAAACATTTCAATAAATGACCTCCTAAAATAAATTGAAATGGTCCCAGAACACTTTCTGTGGTGCCAGCAGCCTTCAGCCAGATATTGCTGTCACACCCCCGCCCCCGCGATCACGCAGAGGCGGGCCTTCGCGTCCCTGAGCCAGTTCACACTCAATTACGCACCTGTTCCCAAACCACAATTACGCACCTGTCCCCAATCGCCCCATCACCTACAGTATTTCCACAGTCCTCTGCCATCCCTTCCCTGCCGGATTATGGTCGATAAACACATGCGCTATTCAGCAACTCTCGAGTCTACATTCCGTTTGGATTTCCCGTGTACCGACTCGCTGCCCGTCCCTGACTACTCAGCCGACTCCCTGCCTGTGCTTCTGTTGCCAGCCCGTGTGTCGACCTTCTGCCCGCCCCTGACTACTCTGCCTGCTACCTGTCTGTACTCCCGCCGTCCGCCCGTGTACCGACCTGCTGCCTGTCCTCGACTGCTCTGTCCGCCACCGGTCCCCCTGCCCGACTCCGATTCCCCTACCTGCCTCTTTCCCTCAGCCCCTCTTCTCCGCGATTGGGTCCTCGCTCCCGACTGTGACAATTGCAGTTATCAATCCACTAAAATGATCTGAGCCCTAACTTTATTTATGGATAAGTCCAGAGGTGATGATAGTTTATGAAAGTGTTTAAAATTGTTTTTTTAATGCTCCCTTAGAGCCAGAGCTTAGAATCGTTTCAAGGAACATGAAACAGAACCGGAAACAAAAGTGTACTCCATTGTTCCCGAAACTGAACTGTTATTTCATAAGCACAAAAAGAGCAACAAAGTGTCTATGCAAAGCCTTAAGCATGATTCAAAAGAAACATTTTGAGATTTTCAATTAGAGAAGTGTTTTGCCCCTACAGGTGGCAGTGGAAGGAAAATAATAGGGGTGAGTATATGTTAAGTGGTGCACATCTTAAGAAAAAGCTTTATGTTACATTCCAATGAAAAGGACGCAGACCCAGGATTTACTAAAGACCAATTTAGTTTGTACTGTCTCAAGTATCTCCTCATTCACAGGGTGTACTTTAAGCATTCCTCTTAACACTACTTCTATTCTATCACCCATTCAAACAGAACTGATGTTTGAATGTTAATGTTATCACTGTATTGCAGCCAGTGTAAGCTCTATATAATACTCTGCCTTAAATTGAACACTGAAGTCTATCTATCACAGAAATTCAAGTGGGTACCCACACTGACTAGGGTAAATACAATACGAGAGGAAAGGCGCAACATAGGCTTCCATAAAATACAGGTGGAAAGACTGATAATTTTAGCTAGCACTCTAGTTGTGTTATATGGTGTTTTCCTTTTTTCACCTCAGAGATCTAGTCTTTTATTTGACTTCCAGCACATCATGTTATTCACTTTTAGAATGTTAATGTTTAACTGCTGCACACAGTATGTCCACTCAGAAGGCTCTCTTTGCCAGTGAATGAGGTCCTCATTGGGCTGTTCCATTTGAGTGGGATTTGAACAGCAGTTAGGCTTGCATGGGCGAGTTGATCTAGATGAGCTGATCCACATCCTATTAACGCAAAATTAATTTAATGATGAAAAAAATATATTTCTGATGTGTGTGTGTGTGTGTGTGTGGGTGTGTGGGTGTGTGTGTGAGAGAGAGAGATATCTGTCTGAGCCATTGGAAGAATTTTGCTGAACAAACAGCATTTGCTAATTAGATCAGCAGGTAATCATGTCTTCCTGCTTCAACATACCCAACAAATTACACTGTCAGTGGATCAACAATAACGTGATTGATTATTTTTGGAATCATTTACTGTTCAGAAAAAAAAAACATGACATAAAATATATATTTTATGCATGACACATTATCTATTACACATTAGTATTACTTTATTCCTGGTTAACAGATCCAGTAAAAATGTTCACTGTCCTCCTGAATTATTCGCACCCTTGCTAACAAGAGCAAAAAAAGGCTGAATAAAGAATGTCATTGTTTTTTATTAGCTTTAGAGAAATCTCTTCAATTTTTAATTGAAGAAAAAGTTCATTCTTAATCAAGAAATCTTCTTAGAAACATTTCACGGTTGTTTTGACACCATGCATTTTGTACTTTGTGCGCCCTCCCTCTGCCAAGATAACAGCACTGAGTGCACTTTTCTCCAAACATTCACAACTTTTCAGAGGAGTTTAATCTCCCCTCCCTGAAAACAAGAGGATTTCTTAAACACTGAGAACTCTCTGGTAGAAATATGAGAAAACTATTCAAATCTTAAAGACCTTCAGTCTGGGTGGTTTCTCCTGGGAATTTAATTATAAGGTGTTTGCACATTTTAATGATAATAGGGGGTTTCGGTCTTCCCCGAATGAAGAAAACTAGCTCTGGAGGAATCAGTTATTGCAGTTATTAATAGGAAGGGGATATATTCAGAAGACATAAGGTCATACAGTCCAAGTTCTGTCATCATCACAGAACAAACTATATTAGCAAAGACTTAGTTATTTGGTCGGCAAACTAGTCCACATGGATCACACTGGCTTCATACTCAACAGGAACCTTGTTTTTCAATCTTAACACATCTTTTGGATATAATGTACTCTCTAAGGTTTCATAATGTGGACCTTGCTGTTATAATATGGACCGTGAATTACGAATGTATTAAGAATGTGTGTTTAAATTCTTTTCAGATGGTAGAGTGGAGGTGACAAAGGAGAGCATGAAGCTTTGCACCATGGGACCTGGAAAGGTGTTTGGAGAGCTCGCCATCCTCTACAACTGTACCCGGACCGCAACCGTCAAGAGTGAGTCTGAACATACACCCTATGCACTCTCACTCACCCTAACTCTGCATTTTGTTCATGTCATTATGAAAATAATTAACCTGACTATACTACAAGATTGCTTTAAGAATGCAGACTGGACCACCTTGGATACCATGAACATTGTGGAGTGTACATCAGCGTAATGGAAATAACATTACATTTTTTTTTTAAATGTTGAAAAAAAATTAAAACGAGATATTAAGTTGTTCAAACGAGATAATCATTAATATGCCGAATTAGGCCAAATTTTTTTTTCATAATATTTTTTTTACTAAGTCATTCAAACGAGATACTAAGTCGTTCAAACGAGATTCTAAGTTGTTCAGACTAGGTAAACCTAGTCTCTGGCCCTAAAAATGTTTTACTGCCTTGGGCTTCAGGGCATCCGTATGAATCTGTTTTAGTAACATTATCAAAACTTCTTTTTTACAAAACAACTGACATTCCCCCAAAAATGTCATCCTTGCAAAAAGAAATGAATATAGTTCATCCTTTTTAGTTGTAAGCAGTGGATTGCGAAAGACAGAAAAAGTGTGACACTCATCCATTTCCATTGAATGCAATTTGTTCTGGAAAAGAATAACATATAACACTCATCTGCTCCCTTTGAATGCAATTTATTCAGAAAAATGTGAGCATTGTGACACATATTTTTCTATTTTTCTGAGCTAGTAACCCGTGACTGAACCGTAAACACAATGTTTTATCAAGAACTGAACAGCAAGTGATAGTTGTGAGATGAGGAGACTGGGGAGTTGGGGGAATATAAGTGAGATAAGAAGAAAGCCTTTGGTAGAAATGCGATCATGAGGGGGAAAGTGATAAGAAGGATGATATGACAGAGAGAAACTAGTTATAACTATAGATATATTGTCATGAGGAAGGGAAATATTTTACATTTGAGCAAATGCTCTTATCCAGAATTACATTGTTGTACTTTTTTAAAACACTGGTTCCTTCATGGGAATTGAACCCATAACCCTGGCATTGCAAGTGCCATGCTCAACCAACTGAGACACACTTGATGAGTGGGGAGAGGTGAAGAGGCCGTCACACTGTCAGTCAGTCTGCCTACTCCTATATCTGTTCCTCTGAAGTGGCTCTGTTGCCATGGTGATGACTCATTAGGGAGGGTTGTGACTGCATCTCTCAGGGATTAGATCTAGCCGCTTCCCCAGATTTATGGACTGTTTCACCCTTCACAGTCCCCTGCCTCCCTATACTCCCACTCGCCTCACCTACTAACACTGCTCAAACAACAGACCTGTGGAATTCCTCTACAGTTTGTGTGTGCATGTGTCAATGTTTGTGTGAGTGTGACAGGCCTCAACGGCCATACATTTGCTGTGAGTGTAAAACATTTAGCAGTGCATGGCATGTATAATATTCTTCTAAGTGGTATTTTGCCTGTGTAATTATGAGGAGCATTTCATCAGATGTTATATAAATGAGCCTAACACTCGGCTTTGTAAAGCTTCTTCATACAGACCCACTCATCCAGCTGCCCAACCTCCCTTGTGCTTTAAAGAGTGACTCAACACATCAAATATCACACCAAAATAAATATTTGGATAGTGACACAAGTTTGGTTGTTTTGGCCCTGTACTGCAGCACTTTGGATGTTAAACCATACAATGACTAAGAGGTTAACATGCAGACTGCCATCTATAACTCAAGGGTATTACATCCATTACCTTCAACCATGTAGGAATTACAGCTCTTTGTATACATAATTTCCTCATTTTAGGACAACAAAAGTAATTGGACAAATTAACAAATCTTAAAAAGTCATTGTATGAAGTAATTGGTTGCAAATCCTTTGCATTTGATGACTACATATTACTTAACGACTTAGTCATTGTTTCATTTCGAATCCAACGTGCTGGAGAGACAAAACAACAAAATGTGTGTCACTGAATATTTATAAAATATTTATCAACTACATTTTTCTGTTTCTCAAAAAAAGATTCAATCTGAAATGAAATTGTCTGATGCTTGTCCCTCAGTGAGACACTATAAAGAAGAGTCAGTTCTACTTCCTGAAAATAGTGGTAACTTTACATCCAACTAGTGTTAAGGTACAGTAAAAGTAACTGAAAGTACGCCAACTCAAACCATGCTTACAGCTAGAAAACCATGTGTGAATTCTCCTGGTGAAACTCATTAGAAAACCATTTACTCAGCCGCAAGGCATTTGTACTACTTCAGCACTGTTCCTAAATGACGATCCATGTAAACAATAGTGTTGTGTCAAGTATTGTATAAGTGTGGTAATGTATGGATGTGGTAATATATGGATGCGGTAATGTATGGATGCAAGTAATGCGAGATGGAGAAAAGCATCTAAAAAGTAATACACAAAAGTAAAAAGTAATACATATAATACATTTCATTATTTCTTGACTTGAAAAGATGTGAACCAAAACTTTTTCTGACTGGGTTTGTAGTAGAACACGTAGTACACATTTTGATCATGTGATATCAGATAAACCAGATGAAGTTGAACCTTTCTCAGATTATATTAAATTATATAATTCCCAAGGCTTCCAAAGGAGCGTGCTGACAGGTTTTCATTCTCCTAAAATTGCTATGAGAAGGATACAATCTGAACCACAGTTTTGGATCAAGCCTTGACTGAACCGCTAGCTAGAGGGGCTGGAAAATGCCATGTGCAATGAAATTGGCCAAATTAGTCAGCAGGGATTTCCTGGTCCCATTGTGTTGTAGTGATTTCCTTAGGCAGCCTTGACTTCCTGGTTGGACCAGCGGTATGGATAAAAAGCAGCATGGCATAGTGGATACCTAGGAGGAATGCTGTCTCCTCATGAATCCACTGGGAGTTGATGATTGTTTCTATCAGGGTGATAGATAGAATTGGAAATGCCAAAATTTGGGAAGGGAAATGAATGGTTATAGTTCCTCAAATGTGCATATTAAAACACCTCAGTATCAGTGTGCCACACTGTGAAGTTACAGAAGTGACATTTGGATCTGGCAGTCTGTGAGAGAGGAAGGAAGATCGAAGGAAGTGGAAAAAGAGAGATAGAGAGAGGGAGAGAGAACAAGAGTTTGGAAACCAGAGAGCGAGGGTGGAAACAGTTAAAGTAGAGAGATGTTTGCCTACATTTTCCCACAGTGCTGAGATTAGCTGCATTTGGGGAGAGGTACTTCAGTCTGCTTAACTGCACAACATTGAGAGAAAAAAACAGTACAATAAAACCCAAGATAGCCCAGACCTTGAGATCTCTGCCCCTTTGCAGTGATTTCAGCTTATACTGACAATTTAATTAAATTATTTCCTCTCTACTCATAATCCTCATGTAATGAAGATTCATCCCCACTCTCTGTCTCTCAGCTTTTGTAGATTTGATCAGATAAACCATAAGTCTTAATATATTTGATGGACGAGTTATTTTTGAACTGCCGGCATCCTGTGGAAGAGTGAATTGGTCATTGTGTTGTGTAGTCCTTGAGGATCTTTGTCTATTGCTCTCACTCAATCACTCTATCACACACACACACACACACACAAATCTAGGTCTGTTACTAATCAGATGCAAGAAAGTGAGAATGCAGCTAAAGAAAGCATTCATACATAAATATACAGCTCCGAAAAAAATCAAGAGACCACTGCATCTTTTTCTTTCCTTTCCAAAAAAATTGAAAAGGAAAGTTTTGATTGAGGAACAGTCTCTTAAATTTAACCCTTCTGTTCCTCACTCAAAACCTTCCTTTTCGACTTTTTTGGAAAGGAAAGAATAAGTGATCTCTTAATTTTTTAAGGTGCAGTGGTGTCTTAATTTTTTCCGGAGCTGTATATGCATGAACGCACACACACACGCACACGCAATGACAACACTATCTCTCCTTCCATTTGATTCCTTAATCAAAATTAGCCTAAGCCATGCTGCACTGGAGTGAAGTCATTTTTAGAGGTTCCATGGTTTGGAGCTGAGCTGTCTGTCGATTTAATCTTGATCAATAGGATTCAATGGTTTAGTGGGACTCATATTTCCCTGCCATGGCTTTCTTTTACTTCACCCGTTCCAAAGTTGCTGGACTTATGCTATGACAGGAGTTGGAAATTACAAGTTTTGACCTGAAGAGAACAAGCAAGAAACTGGACTCAAGTTCTTGGGTGTACCAAATTGGCTACATATTGTTGTTGTGGAGAAAGCATGACAGAACTGCTTTCCCTGGAAGTGGGATACTCATTTACCTGTTACATTGAGCCTGCTTTTACTGACAACCTTTTTAAAGAGAGTTTGACCTAAAATCATGTTTGGGTGAAATTCCCCAACTGTGGTTGTTTCTGAAGACATATGATTTCATATTTCACATTACGCATTTCTTTCATTTTCTCCCAGCCTGGAGTTAGTATCAATAGTCATGTCTAAATTCCTAATTTTTCCCTGGGATAAGGGATAATTGTTGCAAATAAAAACAAGAAACCAGGCAAGCCTAGTTCAGCCGGCCCACAATAGAAAATGTTGCCACTTCGAGATTCAAACCCAGGTTGCCCAGGTGAAAGGTTGTGTGGTTAACCACTACACCACAGAGTTGTACATTTGCTAGGTGTCTATATAGCCCCTTGTCTCTATCCTGAACAAATCCTCTTTTGCCACTGGCCGTTTTAATAGTTTATTTTGCCATTCGTGAATGACATTGATACAGTTAAACTGACTAACGTTTCTTACTAAGTTTACCTCCCCCACAAATAGCGTCTATGTATGGCGTTTGCCACTGGCCATTTTAACAGCGTATTAGCCAGTAATAAGCTTTACCGGTATCTACTAACTTACTGGAATAGTCATAAGAATTGAGCAATTGCTAGCGAGTGTGCCAAAGCTATTTCATTTCATGGCATTGGAACGTATTTTTTTCTTTCATGGCAAAACAACATACTTTTTTCTTTCATTTGTGAATTACATTTATACAATAACTATCAATAAAGGCGACGATAACTAACTTTTTCATCAAGTGAAAAGACAAGAGAATCGTGGAATCTACCAGAAATAATTAATAAATGTCATTGCTCTCAATAGATTCGAACTTAGGTCTTCCACATGAGAGGCACTGTCTTTAACCACTACACGACTGTTACGAACCCTGTGGCTCTAGCAGTCTAGGGTGGATGGCACAGAAACCCTTAACATAAAACTCATCCAAATTAGTGTAGTGTAATGGCACCGTGAGAACAAACGACACAGACATCCAAAGCTACCGTCAAACATAAAACGTATATTATAAACACACGGTAAAGGGGTTAGGAAAAAGAGGCTGAACTGGACCCAAGAAATGAAATAATATAGCCAAAACACCCCTAAACTGAACTTGCCTGCCTCAAGAACTGCTTAGCTGACTACTAACCAATACAAAAATACAGTGGGTGGTCCGCTCAGTTCTAACTAGTGTTTTTAGACAACGTTTTCCTACGGGTTCTGTATGCCCAAGAGCGACTTGCTAAAAACCCCTTTTCCCAGGGACACAGGGACAAACAAAAACACACAGGTTGAACAAGGACTAAACAGCACACAGCAAACAATTGCCTACAACACCAAACAAAACACCACAGCAATACATACTCACATGAAACAGGACAAAGTGAGATGTATGTGCTAAACTAAGTGATGTATGAATGAACGAAGTGTCTGTCTATCAAAAAGGGTATGAATCTCACGAGTGTCTATGTCCATGTGGGGTAAAGCAAAAGAGTCTCTCTGGGAGAACCAACTGATTGGGTTTTTAAACCAGGGATGTGTGATGTGATTGGGTACAGGAAAACGGAACAGGTGGTGCTTATTAGGAGGGGTGTCCACTGATTGGTCCACCTCAGCAGTCAGGCGATGCACTCATGACTCCCAGGTGGGAAACACCAACGTGCACAATCAGGAACATAAGGGACACCTGGGGGAAAGGTCAGGAGGGGAAAAACACAAACGCACATACAGGGTACCTGCATACGTAACAGCGACGGCATTATACGTTTCAGCAGTCGCTAGACTCCATTGAGGATTGTGTTAAACTGACTAACGTTTCTTATTATTTAAGTTTACCTCCACCACAAATAGCATCTATGAACTGTATTGCTTTTGCCACTGGCTGTTTTAACAGCTTATTAGCCAGTAATAGGCTTACTAGTATCTACTAACTTCCTAGGAATAATCATAAGAATTGAGCAATTGCTAGCGAGACTGAAGATGAACTATTCCATGCCAGAAACAGTCGCAATATAACTGTATACAGTTTCAGCCAGCAAAGTTTTCACCAATGCGGAATAAGACACAATGCGTACTTTGCTTCACCTGCGGGGAGATATGAACTTGGGACCTATAGTTTATAAGTCTGCTTATCTAACCACTACTCTATTTAACAAGGGGTAGTCAGTCAGTCACTCAGTCAGTCACTCACTCACTCACTCAGTAAGAGACATTCGCTCTTCTTAGCCGGCTCCGCATACACGGCCCGGCAAAAACGTGGGAAATGGAGGGTTCTTCTTCATAGTATAATATTTAGAAAAAGTATAATTATCATTATTTGTAAAAATGTGTCACTAGCACCGCTTGAGTCATTTGCTAACAACGACCGCTAAATAACAACAGGCAGTGTCCTTTGACCTCCTACATCACTGATCAAATGTCTCAAATAAAGATGAGCTAGACTTACTTGGTTACACCATGGTGGCTCTGGGCTGTATGTGTGTGGAAGGTTTTACACTATCTCAGAAGGTGACGGGTGACGGGTGACACTTTACATTTGTTTATCTATAACCCTGTTTCCAAAAAAGTTGGGACACTGCGCAAAATGCAAATAAAAATAGAAAGCAATTATGTGCAAATAATTTATCTCTATAATTAACTGAAAATAGTACAAAGACAACATATAAATGTTGAAACAGAGAAATGTTATTGTTTTTGGAATGATACATGCCCATTTTGAATTTGGTGCCAGCAACATGTTTCAAAAATTTTGGGACAGGGGCATGTTTACCACTGTGTTTCGTCACCTCTTCTTGTAACAATACTCTGTAACGTTTGGGAACTGAGGAGACCAATTGCTGTAGTTTTGAAAGTGAAATGTATTCCCATTCTTGCTTGAAATAGGATTTCAACATTTGGGGGTCTCCTTGTCGTATATTTTGCTCCTTCGTTCAACTCTTCTGCTTGACTCCTTTTTTCACAAAGCATTACAGCCATCCAATACTGGTTTTCGGCCTTGCCCCTTGCGTAAAGAGATATCTCCAGATTCTCTAAATCTTTTAATTATATCATGTACCGTAGATGATGAGATCCCCAAACTCTTTTTTACGTTGAGAATGTTATTCTTAAATTGTTGCACTTTTTGCCCACACAGTCTTTCACAGAGTGGTGAACCCCTCCCTATTCTCACTTCTGACAGACCCATCATCTCCGGAATGATCTTTTAATACCCAGTTATGTTACTGACCTGTTGCACTTTGACCTAATTAGTTGTGTGATATTCCAACAGTTTTAATTTTTTAGCATTACACAACTTTTCAATTCTTTTGCTGCCTCCGTCCCAACTTACTTTGAAACATGTTGCTGGCATCAAATTCAAAGTTGGCATTTATTTTCCAAGAAACAATAAAATGTCTCAGTTTCAAAATTTAATGTGTTGTCTTTGTGCTATTTTATATAAAATATAGGGTTTAAATTATTTGCATCATTGGATTCTGTTTTTCTTTACAATGGGGTTATAAATAAAACTATGGTAGCGTAAAAATGATCTCAGGCAATATGCAGTTGTAGACTGTGGATTGACTTTTTGCCGGACCGCGTAAGCGGAGCTGGCCAAGAAGAGCGAATGTCTCTTACTGAGTGAGTGAGTCACTGACTGACTGACTGAGTGAGTGAGTCACTGACTGACTGACTGACTGACTACCCCTTGTTAAATAGAGAAGCAGACTTGTGAACAATAGGTCCCGAGTTCATATCTCCTCGCAGGCAAAGCAAAGTACGCATTATGCATTATTCCGTATAGATGAAAACTTCGCTGGCTAAAACCGTTAGTATCTACATTACAGTAAGCCTGAAGTAAAACAGTTTACTGTTATATTGCGACTGTTTCTGGTGGATTTTCGAAGTACGCATCCATGCATGCGTTTTGGGTCAGGATAGACAAACACATTTGCTGGCTTAACATACAGTAGTTACGTGATAGTAAGCCTGAAACTGTATACGGTTATATTGCAACTGTTTCTAGCATGGAAAAGTTAATCTTCAGTCTCGCTAGAAATGGCTCAATTCTTATGATTATTCCTAGGAAGTTAGTAGATACTAGTAAGCCTATTACTGGCTAATAAGCTGTTAAAACGGCCAGTGGCAAAAGCAATACAGTTCATAGACGCTATGGTGGAGGTAAACTTAATAAGAAACATTAGTCAGTTTAACACAATCCTCAGTGGAGTCTAGCGACTGCTGAAACGTGTAATGCCGTGGCGTAGTGGTTAAAGACAGTGCCTCTCATGTGGAAGACCTAAGTTCGAATCTATTGAGAGCAACAACATTTATTAATTATTTCTGATAGATTCCACGATTCTCTCGTCTTTTCACTTAATGAAAAAGTTAGTTATCGTCACCTTTATTGATAGTTATTGTATAAATGTCATTCACGAATGAAAGAAAAAAGTATGTTGTTTTGCCATGAAAGAAAAAAATACGTTCTTATGCCATGAAATGAAATAGCTTTGGCAGACTCGCTAGCATTTGCTCAATTCTTATGACTATTCCAGTAAGTTAGTAGATACCGGTAAAGCTTATTTATAGTGTTTATTTATAGTGTTCAGGGTGATGAGCTGTGTTGCTTTTACGCCAAACATAACATTTTGCATTGTTGCCAAAACGTTCGATTTTGGTTTCATCTGACCAGAGCACCTTCTTCCACATGTTTGGTGTGTCTCCCAGGTGGCTTGTGGCAAACTTTAAACGAGACTTTTTATGGATATCTTTAAGAAATGGCTTTCTTCTTGCCACTCTTCCATAAAGGCCAGATTTGTGCAGTGTACGACTGATTGTTGTCCTATGGACAGAGTCTTCCACCTCAGCTGTAGATCTCTGCAGTTCATCCAGAGTGATCATGGGCCTCTTGGCTGCATCTCTGATCAGTCTTCTCCTTGTATGAGTTGAAAGTTTAGAGGAACGACCGGGTCTTCGTAGATTTGCAGTGGTCTGATACTCCTTCCATTTCAATATTATCGCTTGCACAGTGCTCCTTGGGATGTTTAAAGCTTGGGAAATTTTTTGTATCCAAATCCGGCTTTAAACTTCTCCACAACAGTATCTCGGACCTGCCTGGTGTGTTCTTTGTTCTTCATGATGCTCTCTGCGCTTTAAACGGACCTCTGAGACTATCACAGAGCAGGTGCATTTATACGGAGACTTGATTACACACAGGTGGATTCTATTTATCATCATTAGTCATTTAGGTCAACATTGG
>JACXGI010002717.1:15709-70503 GCA_016801175.1 Esox masquinongy | reverse complement strand
AAATCCAGAAAATCACATTGTATGATTTTTAAATAATTAATTTGCATTTTATTGCATGACATATTTATTTGATACATCAGAAAAGCAGAACTTAATATTTGGTACAGAAACCTTTGTTTGCAATTACAGAGATCATACGTTTCCTGTAGTTCTTGACCAGGTTTGCACACACTGCAGCAGGGATTTTGGCCCACTCCTCCATAAAGACCTTCTCCAGATCCTTCAGGTTTCGTGGCTGTCGCTGGGCAATACGGACTTTCAGCTCCCTCCAAAGATTTTCTTTTGGGTTCAGGTCTGGAGACTGGCTAGACCACTCCAGGACCTTGAGATGCTTCTTACGGAGCCACTCCTTAGTTGCCCTGGCTGTGTGTTTCGGGTTGTTGTCATGCTGGAAGACCCAGCCACGACCCATATTCAATGCTTTTACTGAGGGATGGAGGTTGTTGGCCAAGATCTCGCGATACATGGCCCTATCCATCCTCCCCTCAATACAGTGCAGTCGCCCTGTCCCCTTTGCAGAAAAGCATCCCCAAAGAATGATGTTTCCACCTCCATGCTTCACGGGGCCTTAGTCAGGGTGGAGGGAATTATGAACAGTTCCAAATACCAGGCAATTTTGGCACAAAACCTTCAGGCGTCCGTTAGAAAGCTGAAGATGAAGAGGAAGTTCACCTTTCAGCACGACAACAACCCAAAGCACACATCCAAATCCACAAAAGCATGGCTTCACCAGAAGATTAATGTTTTGGAATGGAACATCTGTGGGGTGATCTGAACAGGGCTGTGCACAGGAGATGTCCTCGCAATCTGACAGATTTGTAGCGCTTTTGCAAAGAAGAGTGGGCAAATATTGCCACGTTAAGATGTGCCATGCTAATAGACTCCTACCCAAAAAGACTGAGTGCTGTAATAAAATCAAAAGGTGCTTCAACAAAGTATTAGTTTAAGGGTGTGCACACTTATGCAACCAGGCTTTTGTGAGTTTTTTATTTTTCCCCCTCAAAGATTTCAGTTTGTTTTTCAATTGAATTGTTCACGTTATAGGTTACATTAAAGGTGGAAAAAGTTCTGACATGATTTATCTTTGTGTCATTCTTTTTCATCACAAGAACCTGGCATTTTAACAGGGGTGTGTAGACTTTTTATATCCACTATATATATAAATACATAAAAACTGTTTGGGTATCAACTACAAGCACAGATAGAGCTAGAATAATGTCATGTCTGGGGGAACTTAATTCCCCTTCACATCTTTAAATGAAAACTAATGATCCAATTATGCGACACAATTGCCATAATAAACAGCTATGATGTTTCCGCTAACAGTGGTGGTGATTTATTCGTGAATATATAAACAGTTGAATATCTCGGACCAATCACTGTCAAGGAGGAGGGACAGGCATCAAGAGAATGAGCGAACACTACAGATACTGATCACACTGTAGAAATTGTCGCGGAAAGGACGCTTCTCCAACGTACCCTAGAGACACATCATCTAAGATTAGTTCACGTGAGCTTGTAAAAGGTAAGATACAGTTTAAATGTTGACAAAAAGTGTGTTAAGTCAACTAGATCTAAATTTATCAAAATATGTCCTACTTCTAAAGCAATATTATCTTTGACAGTCTCTCTTCTGTAAGAGTTGCGTTCTCTGCCTAAAAACCTCACGAGATTCTGATTTGCCATCTGAAAGTTGTTTCCAATGTCAGCGCTTGTTTATGTTATCCGCCTTATTGATCCACCTACGAGTATCAACGACATTCCATGAATATTTGGAAGATTCAAGCAAACCATTGAATGACGTATTCCACCTGCGTTTTGTAGGGCTTAGTGCTGGTGTTACATTACAGTATGCACCTTTATGGAAAGTAGTCTTTAAAGGCGTTGTAGCCTATTTGTGTCCTATACTCGTCTCTGGTAAACACTTTTAGATCCAATATCCATTATATGCCCCAAAATGTTTAATATCAACTTTTTAATTTAACCTATTCAAATTTACGGGACTGAAGGTGAAGTCACGGTAAACATCACGTTTTGGTGTAGCCAATTCAATAGCATGCAGGTGCTCTGCATATAAAATTAATTTATCGAAAAATAGAAACGCGGTATTGTGACTACAACCGTTAATCTAAAATAGTAACATCATCCAATTTAACAACAGACAGCATCACGCTATGAGCCTAAACGTGTTGAATTGCATTAACCTCACTGAGTAGTTTCCCATGACTGTGGTGGTTCCAGGATTATAGATGTGGTTTTTGCATTTACTGTAACGTACAGTTCCTGCACACAGTACATTACTGTCCCACATTCAACGAGCCTCGGAGAAACCGACAGATGTTTGTCAGTCAATAACTATTTGGCTTTAGTCCAGACTGACTGAAGTTAAGCATTATTCTCAGTTTAAAATGTGGTGTGAGCGACTGTGTATGCCTTAGCATTGGTTTTGTCTTTGTAATTTTGGTCTAAAATGTGATCAGGTCTTCATCGAAATTCTAATAACCGATCACGTGAACCTGATTTCACATAGTTCCACAAAAACCTGATACTTTTTATTTTTGCAAAATGACACCACTCGATTTCATTCTTGGAATAAGTGTTATTATTCAGCTCGATATATTATTTTATTTAGTCTACTTTAGTATTTGCTCTAATATTCTATGCATGCAGTGACAACAAGCTTGCGTGTCTCCACACTTGATAGTTACATTTACAGTTTTTCTTGGGGGGGGTTGGTTTATGATTTTTTAAATTTAATTATTTTTAATTGATTAGATAAGATGTTTCTGAAAACGTGATGATTAATCATATTAAAGTCAGGCAGATAGCCTAGCGGTTAGGGCATCTGACCAGTTGCTGTATCGAATCCCATGGGACTTAACCCTAATTGCTCTGGCAGCTCCTCACACATTTTCAATTAAAACATAATTTGCCATTCAGTTATTCACCATACTAATGGGCAAAACGACCCAAAGAATACTGCAAAGGCAACCAACGATTTTGTACAAGCTTGATGTTGTCATTGCAGGCAAAGAATACAGGACCAAATGCTAGACTTCTGTCTCCTTTAATACACTTTATTGAGCTGATTTAATCTGGATGTTCATATACTTTTTCCAGCAAATAAATGTAATGTTGGATCAGTTTGGTCAATAAAGAAAAAAGAAGTAGAACTGTTTTGGTGTTGTTTAATCCGGTTCACTTTTTACTCAAATCTATGAAGAAATGCAGAAAATTCTAAAGGCATTCAGACATTTTCTTATATTGTACATGTCCATGCTCTGATACACACATTTTGTGTTGGGAGATGCACTGGATATGTCACCCATGTCTTTCTCCTCATTATTCACATTGGACCTATGTCAAGTGAAGGGTAGTGTTAGCTTGGTTGATAGATAAGAGGACCATTGTACGCTAACATCAACCCATATTAAGCCAACTACTGATCTGTGTTAGCCCACTAACGTATTAACATATGCATTTTAGTGTAGCCCACTTGCGCAGTCTGGATTAGGGCTTCCCAGGTGGCCAATGGGCCACACATCATGTTGCATAGTACCCCCCCGGCAAAAGCTCCCTCTAATTTTCTTCTTGGATCATGACACATGGAAGCACCCGGGTTGAGTGCACACAAGCATGCTGTTGTTGGTTGTCATCTGGCCTGCCAAAACCGAGGAACAGAGAGAAAGGGAGGCGATCACTAAATACTTATTTAGCGTTGCCAGGCTACCCTGAGTTGAAAGGACAAAGGGACAGCATTAAAGGGGACACAGAGAGCAAAGACAAGAGAAAGAAAATGGCAGGATCATTTTTATTTTCAGCTGTCCAATGTTGTTTTTGTTGTGGAACTTTTAGTGTCCTCGGTATTGCACTTGAGGGCGTGTACAAATCTACTCTCCATCTCTCACTCATTCTTAAATTTTTGGCAGTTTGACAGTCATTTCTTATTTGCATAGGACAGTGAGGAAAGGTTGGACGAGAGGGTGATTTACAATATGCAGGATTCAAATCCACGCTTGCGAGGCTGGCTGCTCAGACAGCTAGACCACCTTGAGTACCAGAAGGTTACTCACTCACAGGCCCGTTTGAGCTGGTCATAACACAAGCATAAAATGTAGCACCTTGCAGCGGTTTCCATCATTATACAGAGTGGATCAGGTAAGGTATTCAGAGATGTTTTGGGGGGGGGGGGGTTAGTGTACCTGCTTGCATGTGTGTGATTGAGTCAGGTCTGGAAAGCACAGCATGCGTGCGCTACGCATGTGTGTAGTGTATAGTTTGCGAGCGTGCTCACTAGCTCTTGTAGACATGTTTGTATCAGGATTATGTTTGTGCCAGTCTGCAGGTGACTCTTGGTGAACCGGGCTGGTTTTGTTCATCCATGCTTTCTTTTTGTGCGTGGGTAGCATGTGGCGGGGTGTTCAACATTTTCTGGCATTTACCAGCCTGCCTCCACTTCATCTGGGCTCACCGGTTCCTTCTCAGGCAGTGGGGAGACTTGAGTCGGAGAAGCTGCGCCATGGCCCACCTGCTTTCATATTGACTGTGCTATGGCCCCCATGTCAATATAGTTCACAGCTCTCACAAGCAATCCATCCGACTGTTTAGAAAACTCAATCTCACCAAGCAGTGTCTTCATGGTGTCTTTCGCAAGCACTCATTACTAGCCTTGTGTTGCAGAGCATAGCCGTCCTTCTACCGAACTAACCCAGGCTGATGGTTGTTGGCCCTGTCATTGGAGCACTGTTTGTGCTGTAAACAGTTCTGAGGTTTCAGGTTAGTGTGGTAAGGCAGGAAGCTAACGGACGAGAGGAAGCTGACATGAATGCACAGCGGGGTTAACCACCTAGCTGCTTTCGGAATGATACATGCTCTCACATATTAAGACACAAGGTAGGCGTGGCTACCCACTGTGGGAGGGAGTGTCCCCGATAACCATGGTTTTGCTTAGTCAATTCAAGAGCTCGCTATCACTCTCACTGGAGCGGTGTACTGTAGGGCAATTCCCTGATAGCAGAATGTTGCTGAGATGCTGATTTGTATGTCGAACTATGTATTGTTCAGTAAAAAATTTTTTGGAAATTGTTAAACGTATTTGTGGTCTTTTGGTCAAAGATGCTGCTTCCATTCCATATATTCTACCACAAATTTAATTCAAATCTGATATACACTGCTGATCAACCACACTCTGTCCTCTGTCTTTTCACTGTTCTTCCTCTATCAACAAAACAGTAAATGCCTGAAAATACATAAAAGGTTGGGTAAATGCCACCCTTGTGTATATAGTTCTAAGCTGTTTTTAACTAGGCTATGTTTAGTTTTGGTTTGACATACATTTTGAAGTGAAATATCTATCTCAGCATTCTACTGTAAGAGTGGAATTGCCTTTTATATACACCCACTAACACATTTTGTTTATCAAAGTATTTCTGTTTCATTCCTTGTGTACTCTAGTGGTGGTTGATTCTTAAACTTTCACAATGTCACAACGTGTCTATCTTTCATCAGTTTGGCCTAAAAGTGGAGTAGAAAGCTTTAGAGCATCAGATGCAGAAATGCACTTCATACATTCCGTAGTACTGTGCACATCTATGCAGCTTTTTCTGAAAGTTTTCTTATTGAAAAATGTCCTAATTAATAAAACATCAGTGAGGATGTATTGATTGTGTAAGCATTCACACTCTAGAGTTAATGGTTGTCAGAAGACACTTTGCCAGCACTTACATCTGTAAATCATTGGACATAGGTAAAATAATATTGGTTGCTCATCCTGAGTTTGGGGGGCATTTTTACTTTCTTTTATGTCTTCAGCAAGTGATCAATTCAATTCAGGTTGGGTGATTGACTTGGCCAGTCAAGAACATTCCACTTTTTGGCTCTGTAAGACTCCTTGGATGCTTTCATATTATTATGTGTTGGGTCATGTTTTGGGCCATTGCTGCAAGTAGATGTGGCTTCCAATGAGTTTGGAGGCATTTAGTTGTAAGATGTTTCAGTACACTTCAGAATTCAGCCTACTGCTGCCGTCAGCAGTTGCAGTGAGCCTATTTCTGTGGCAGCCATACAAAACATAACACCCAACCGTATTTAACAGATAAGTTGGGGCACCAGTTCCTTTTTTTTCTCTTCACATTTCCTCTTGCCATCACTGTGGTACTGGTTTATATTTGTCTCATCTATCCACAATAACTTTTCCCAGAACTCTACAAGTTCTTTCTTTGTATTTTTTAGGCCATCCTGTTTTTTAGGCCAACTGGTTTTGCACCTGTAGTTTAGGAGGTTAAGTCTTCTGCGAATGGTAGGGTTGGCAGACCAATGCCTCCCTCCTGGAGACAGTTCCTGACCCGTCTGACAATTCTGTGTTGTTTTTTTATTTAAATGTATTTTTTTTAAGCATTTTTTCATCATCCGCTGTAGAGGTCTAGCAGGTCAGTTGCCATTGCTGAGCTTGCCAGTGCTTGCTTTCTTCAACACATGATTTTGGTACGCCTAATGTTTTGGCTGTTTCTGATCAATTTATTCTGATTCATCTGCATCATGATGGCCGGCTTGCCATGCAGTGACACTCATTTGGTCCTAGTGTTGTCATACACCTGCTACCAACTTTATGTAAACATGAAGTGAAATGAAGCTAACGATCTGTACTTTAACCCTTGATGAGACCATAATCATGGATATGACATGACCTCACTTTTTACTGCTCCTAATGTGTTGGTAACTGGTTCGGGGGTTTGTGATATATTGCCAATATACTGTGTCCTGGCACTCAGTTCATATGCGTCACGCCTATGAACTGCCCTTAGCTGTGGTGTATTGGCCATATACCACACCCTGCCTTGCCTTATTGCTTACATACACTGATGAGCCAAAACTTCATGACCACCTGCCTAATATGGTGTTCCCCAGATAAACAGTGCACACGTACTCGCCCATGCCCGTCTGCGTGATGTAAAAGAAAACAGGACTCATCGGACCAGGTGACATTCTTCCACTCTTCCAAGGTCCTTTTCCGATGCTCAAGTGTCCATTGTAGGCGCTTTTGACTGCGGACAGGAGTCATCATGGGCACTGACTGGTCTGCGGGTATGCAGTTCCATACGCACCAGGGTGCGATGCGCTGTGTTGTGACACATTCCTCCCATAACCATCTTTATCATTTTCTGCGACTTGTCCCACAATAGACCTTCCCTTCGGTTTGGACCAGACTGGACAGCCTTCATTACCCTCTCACATTAATGAGCCTTGGGCGCCCAACATCCTGTTGCCGGATTGTGGTTTGTCCTTCCTCGGACCACCGTTGGTAGGTACTCAACACTGCTGACTGGGAGCACCACACAAACCTGGCCATAACAATTTGGTCCTTGTCAAAGTCACTCAGGTCTTTTTTCCTGCACATTTCTCCTGTATCCAACAAGGTGCTTACTTTAGAAATGATTGTTCGATTTACCATCTAAGGAGATGACCGATATTATTCACTTCACCTGTGAGTGGTCATAATGTTTTGACTCATCAGCATATACCACCGCTTTCAGCCAATTAGCTTTCAGGATGTAAACCACTCAGTTTATAAAACAAAACAATACAAATAACTTATTTTATCTTATTTTGATATGATAACTATGACTTTTTGTGATTTTGTGATACTGTATATTTGCATACTGCATCCTTGCCACAAAGCCAAGGAAGCCTAACAAAACACTCATCAAGGATTTCTTAGGCCATTTATGTCAAACATGTTCTAATACTCACCAGACAAATGGAGTCCAACATAGTACCCCATAAGTAAATATAGAATCATAAGGCATGAACAAAATAAATTTTGCGTCATCGTTTTTGAAAGGGCAGTGCAAAAATGCTCTTGAATAAAAAGCAATATATACAAAAATACCAAAAATTGTGGTAGGACTTTGGGTTATGTACTTAAACATGCGGTCAGTTTTATTTTTTTATTCAACTGACTTAGAAAATGTGGTGTAACTTGCTTGGATTTGTAGTAAAAAAAAGATACAATTGTGAGTAGAGTTTCACTAGTTTTCCCTGACTTGTGTTAGATTTCTACCTGCAATGGCATAACCTTCCAGTTGCCATGATTACCTCCTAACTTCACTACAGGCCTGAGACACAATGGGTTCTTTTCGTCGTCCCCGCCCTCGCTTCATGAGCTCACCTGTTCTGACGGACCTCGCCCGCTTCCACGCCAGCACGCCCGGCCTGCAGCTATCCAACACCAGTGTGTGGAATAGGTAAGTTTGCCTCCTCAATCACCTACAACACTGTCAATCACCTGCAACACTGCTTTAACATCTGTGTGAAATGCATTTCTCTTTTTAAACATCCTTGACAGCACATCCATACTGTCCATTAGAAACTCTGGTTTGCGTTTCAAAAGGGCATCAGTTTGACCAAACCATTTAATCTGTTCTTCCCTCAATCAAAAAAGGGAATATAATTTTTTTCAGGCATTTTATCCTTTATTTTGACATGAAAGATGTAGGTGAGAGTTTTTTTGCTGAAGCACAGTGGATTGGATTTGAACCCACACTGCAGCTGTACATGTGCACTGAAGGCAGCGGCTAACACTGCAGGACCATCGCAGTCCACGTAACAATGCTAAATGTATTTATCTTGCTCTTGGTAAGAGCGTTAGCTAAATCACTAAAATATAAATTTAATTTTCCTATAATGTCCAAAGAGAACCTGATTTGAAATGAGAGGAGATATACAGTTGGAATCCCACTAGAAAGTGTGTAAAAAAAGGACGTGGGGCCAGTCAGTAAGTATTCAGGGTTGGAGAGGAAAGACCTTCTTTTGGGGCGGGGGTGCTCTGGGACAAAAGCCCTAGTCTGTATTTAATTGGCATGTATAATATAGTTGAGCCGGCTGTTTGAAACACTGTCCACTCCGGAAACGGGAGCTAGCTCTTCTATTTCCATATGGAAATGTGTCAGACGGCCCGCCACCTCTCTCAGGAAGTTAACAGAGCATTGGACAGGATGTTTTGCGGGAGGCGGATGGGGCAGATAGAATTGCCAATGCTAGGGGGGGGCACTTCCACTAAACCTCAGAGTGGCTGTCGCGGAGCTTGTCGTGCTCTTTGTCCACCAGTGCAGGGGGTCTAGGGTGTGGTGTTTGTGTCCTTGGTCCCCAGGCTCGCTACCCCACGAATGGAAGAATACTCCACAGTAACGGAGCTTACTTGACATTTGATTGAATAGCCAATTGCCTCGCATTAGAACAAAGGCCAACGCAAAATGCTGACAAGCCTTGTTGTCCTAATTTCTTCAACTCTACATATTTGCCTGTTTAAGGTGTGTGTTTTGGACAGCTTTGCTGCACAATGAAACATGTTATGAAACCCCATAGGGTCTTGTCTAGATGTGAGGAACATTAATTCTATATGGTAGTTATCAAGATGACTAAATTTATATTTACATAAGTGATCAATCAACACACATTATTGCCATCTTCAGAAATGTTGAAATACCCAACTGCTGATCTTGGCAAAAATCTACTTTACTAGGCAGTTGAATGTCCCTCACTTTTGAACTTTGAGCGGACTCTTGCCTGTGTTTTCATCCCTTAGTGTTCAGACAGCTGTAATAAAAGTATTCCAGGGTGGAGGGCTGCAGTCCAATGAGCTTTACACCCTGAATGAGAGCATCAGGTAAGGCTGAATTTCCAGTTCAATTCTTTTTTTTAATTTCCACATTGAGGTTGAAATAATCCTCTGAAATTGTGAGTATTATAATAATGCATGCCAGCTGT
Source organism: Esox masquinongy (assembly GCA_016801175.1). NCBI lineage: Eukaryota > Metazoa > Chordata > Actinopteri > Esociformes > Esocidae > Esox > Esox masquinongy. The sequence continues at coordinate 60,738 of JACXGI010002717.1, read as the reverse complement.
GTGTTCAGTAAATATTGAAATACAGGAAAAGTATTGTATTTAATTAAAATACAGGTATTTAGTAATTATAGCATATTTAAATACATGAATAAGTATCCCCTTAACATCAACAATGTTATTGGGAATTTTAATTAATTTGACTTGCTATGAATTTAATTTTCTTTTTTTTATCTAGTTAGTGATTCCACTTCAAGTTGCTTTGGATACTGAATTACCAAATTTTTGGGATAGTTTGTCCAATAATCATATTTCGGTGGAAGTCCCCTTACCCCGAGTTTGTCCTTCAGGCACATAGTCATTTTTTTAAAACAATCCATTATTCAGCTCTGTCTCAGTCAGTAATTAGTGTTATTAGCATTGTACAAATTCATGAATGGAAACTGTACGTACCCCTATCGCAAAGCTGCATTGCAAGTGGAAAACTACTCTAAAACGCTCTGCACTAAAACAAGTAGTGTTGTTTACCTCAAAGAACATGACGATTTTGTATTCCTCTAAATAAAGTTTTAATTTTCATGATATAATTCTTTTCAAATAAATGGCTACTTCCTTTTGTTCACAATTGTATCAATCAACGCTTTCATTCTGGAAGAGTAAGTGTATACACAGTAAACAAAAGTTAGTATTCCCAGCTAGAAAGCAAGTTACCTATTTCATCTTTAATATTCACCTTGGTCAGTCAAAGCTTATTTGCTTGAGAGAGAAAGGAAAATGCATATACAGTATCTCACAAAAGTGAGTACACCCCTCACATTTTTGTAAATATTTGATTGTATCTGTTCATGAGACAACACTGAAGAAATGACACTTTGCTACAATGTAAAGTAGTGAGTGTACAGCTTGTATAACAGTGTAAATTTTCTGTCCCCTCAAAATAACACAACACACAGCCATTAATGTCTAAACCGCTGGCAACAAAAGTGAGTACACCCGTAAGTGAAAATGTGAGGGGTGTACACCCGTAAGTGAAAATGTCCAAATTGGGCCCAAAGTGTCAATATTTTGTGTGGCCACAATCATTTTCCAGTACTGCCTTAACCCCCTTGGGCATGCAGTTCACCAGAGCTTCACAGGTTGCCAATGGAGTCCTTGTCCACTCCTCCATGACGACATCACGAAGCTGGTGGATATTAGAGACCTTGCGCTCCTCCACCTTCCATTTGAGGATGCCCCACAGATGCTCAATAGGGTTTAGGTCTGGAGATATGCTTGGCCAGTCCATCACCTTTACCCTCAGCTTCTTTAGCAAGGCAGTGGTCGTCTTGGAGTTGTGTTTGGGGTCGTAATCATGTTGGAATACTGCCCTGCGGCCCAGTCTCCGAAGAGAGGGGATCATGCTCTGCTTCAGTACGTCACAGTACATGTTGACATTCATGGTTCCCTCAATGAACTGTAGCTCCCCAGTGCAGGCAGCACTCATGCAGCCCCAGACCATGACACTCCCACCACCATGCTTGACTGGAGGCAAGACACACTTGTCTTTGTACTCCTCACCTGGTTGCCGCCACACACGCTTGACACCATCTGAACCAAATAAGTTTATCTTGGTCTCATCAGACCACAGGACATGGTTCCAGTAATCCATGTCCTTAGTCTGCTTGTCTTCAGTAAACTGTTTGCGGGCTTTCTTGCGCATCATCTTTAGAAGAGGCTTCCTTCTGGGACAACAGCTATGCAGACCAATTTGATGCAGTGTGCGGCGTACGGTCTGAGCACTGACAGGCTGACCAAATTTAACACACCTGCTCCCCATTCACACCTGAGGCCTTGTAACACTAACGAGTCACATGACACCAGGGAGGGAAAATGGCTAATTGGGCCCAATTTGGACATTTTCACTTACTTCATTTCTTCAGTGTAGTCACATGAAAAGATATACTCAAATATTTACAAAAATGTGAGGGGTGTACTCACTTTTGTGAGATACTGTATATTATGTCTGACTCTGAATACGAGCAGGAAGAACATTTTTCGGGGGATAGAGCCTTAAGTGTTCTAACCATAATACACAGGTGATTAATTGACTGAATAGAAGCCTAGAAAGCAGCTAAAGGGGGGCAATGATGAATACATTAATTCCCAGCCCTTGCCCAGAATATCCGGAGGCAATGTGTAATTTGTGTATTATAATATAGCAATCAGAAGTATTACTTACAATCTGCCTTGTCTCCACGGGTTGAACTGGGTAACTTGATGGAATTGCATTCACCTTTAGTCCTATTCTAAGTGAATGTGGGTCACGATCCTCTGTATTAAAATGTTTCTCACAAAAATTGTATGTCTCGTTGGCGAAGTTGCTCCATTGATTCTCCCACAATACAACTCTGGAGAGGCAGAGGTATTGTCCCAATTACAGAGCGGCTAGAATTTAATTAACTCAAGATCCACGAGCAGGCAAACAAGCAGGCAGAACTCAACATCGATACAAACAAAGGAAATCCAGAAGTTCTAAGTTTATTTATCAAATTCCACGAATAACGAAGTGTCATCCTGCACAATGAAATTCTTGTGACATGGCACGTAGTAAGGATTAAGAAATAAGACATTAAGAAATATATAAAGCAAAAATGTAGCAAAAAATATAGCAATAATGTACATAAGTGTAAACTAGCAGCAATTTTAAAAAGCTAGGCAAAACAACCTATCTTCACATAGCATGTTGAGGTTCAAGGATATAGTTCGCTAGTGCCAATTTTAATTCAGCCAAATCCGCCGTCTGTTTCATCAGTGTACAGTTTAAAAAATCAATGGTACTGCTACAGAGTGATTAGATCTGGAAATCCAGCTGACACTGCCCCCCCCCCCCGCACCCCCCTCCAGGTCATGCTCTAGTGACTACAGTCAGATGTGTTATTGAAATAAGATACTTTACAAAACATTTTTAAAGGAATTTGTTGTCATCAGTCTTGATAGAAATGTGCTTGTATTTAGTGGTGTAGCCCATAATAATAATACTCTGCATGCTTCGCAAGTATTTATTTTTACATTAAAGGGATAGTTCGTCCAAAATTCATATTTTTCTTGAAGTTCATTTACGAAGAGATATTCCAGAAGGCACATATTCATTTTTTCAAACAATCCGTTATTCAGCTCTGTCCCAGTCTGTAATTAGCATTATTAGTATCGTCCAAATTCATGAATGGAAATGGTTCGAACCATACTTTTATTATGGTACGAACCATACTAAATGTATTTTGAAGTGTTTTGGAGTAGTTTTCCGCTTGCAATGCAGCTTTGCGATAGCAGTACGAACCATAATAACAATATTATTATTATGGGCTACACCACTAAATACAAGCACATTTCTATCAAGACTGATGACAACAAATTCCTTTAAAAAATTTTTGTAAAGTACCTTATTTCAATAACACATCTGACTGTAGTCACTAGAGCATGACCTGGAGGGGGGTGCGGGGGGGGGGCAGTGTCAGCTGGATTTCCAGATCTAATCACTCTGTAGCGCTTCAGGTGGCTTTGGTGCCTGAGGTTGTCAGGTGAGGGAGGTTGTCAGGTGAGGGAGTATGCTCTCACACGTCAATCCATGTGACTTCCACGGCTGCCAACTGTGGGGGAAAAAAGTAGAATGGCTTATTGTGGATGCCCTGTGAAGAAAGCGTTGATTTTCCAAGCTTGGCCTGATCTTTCCAAGTAATAAACTCCCGCAATCTGTGACCCATAGATTCCAATGGATGCTTGGTGTCTTCTCTGGTAATGCTTTCTTGAGCAATTTTTTTTAGCCATTTGTATGAGGAGCTTGCAAAACAAATCTTAAGTACATGCAAGCAGTTTAAACCATTTCACTGAAAAAAAAATCGAAATCTTTAGACATTGCTGGCACGTAACTATTTGAATTTATCCAACCACAGTACAGGTTAGCCACTATTGCTTCAAGAATCAAAATGTAACACTACATGACAAATACATAACACGTTGTCCCTATCTTTCTTGATGGCCGAGGGAACATGCGTTTGATCATCAGCTAATAATAGCCATACTGGGCATGTGCTTGGCAATTGTACCAGCTAAACTGCAAATATGAACATCGCTCCTGGAGATGTAGTTGGCTGTTTGTCAGTAATTAAGCTGGGTACTTTTTTGATCTAATATTTGCTATTTGTATTAAATTAATGTAGCAGTAGGCCGAAGACCTACACATTCCTCTTTTGCTAGAAGCTAGAAGCAATTAATAGGCCAGATTCGCTATTCAAGGACAAATGTACACTAAGCGCGTAAAGAAAAGTTACAAAGGAAAGGAAAATAATGTGCTTAATGACAATAAAAGTGTATTTCGCGACATTTCCAGGTAGCTCTCATACCCAAAAAATGTTGGAGACCCCTGCGACTACAGTGCATGAAAATTCCAGGTCAGCTGTTTTGAGATGCTGAAACCACCATATCTGGCATCAGCAATCATACCACAGTAAATGTCATGTAGATCAAGTGTGTTCCCCTTAAATAACCGCTTAAACACTTGACTATGTCTATATGCTTTATATATTTAATTTCATCCACATGATTCGCTTTTTGCACGAATGAGCAGGTGTAAATGATGAAGTGGCTGCTGATTAAATTGTTCACTCGGTTATAGTTATGCCACAGCCCAAACAGGCTATAGCAATAGGAATTCTGAACCAAACGTTTTTGCAAGCTGGTAATCTAGTTAGCTGTTAAGGCTCTTTAAATTTATAAATCTATTGTTTCAGCTATTACCCTTGTAGGCTAGATTTTTCAGCTTCCTAAGGGCTACCTTGACTTTTATTGAGACCTCTTTGTTCCTCATTTTGATAGATGCCAATAGCAGATTCTGAAGACAAATACAAAGACTTTCATCAAGACTACAGATAAGAAAACTGTCTATGTCTACATGATTTGTCACAGAACACATCTGACTAACCAGAAAAAAAGTTGTACTTGGTGCTTAAAATAGGATGACTGTTTAAAATGTATTATCATTTCTAAAACACAAATAATCTGAATTGAAAGCTGATAATCTATACTTTTACCTCATAATAATGGTTAGATTTTTTTAATCCAAATAAAAAAAAACGGTTTCACTGTCCCAAGACTTACAAAGGGTGCTGCATATGGTGAAGAGACAAAGAACACAAAAGAAAAAACTAGGGGTGTACATAAGCACAAATATACTGTGACAATTTTAAAATACAGTTGAAAAGATAGCATTAGGGCTTTACCTATGTTTTAGATAGCAAGCAAGTCAGCATGTTTTTGGTGCGAAATGAAACAAGGAAATGGCTGCTGTCAAACTGTCTCCCTCACCAAGGCAGGTGCCTGTGATGCCTTGATAGATTAAAGACTTGGTGGGTTCATAGCGAGAGAAAGGAGACATCAAGGATCAGCAAAACTCAGCTTTTCACATTTTCCTGTCAAGTACAGTGTAAAATGCCCCCAAAAAGATACTTTTTATGTGTATTGAGACAATTGATTGATTTTTCTATGTATTAACAGGTGGCTCCTCAAGACAGAGTTAGGTTCGTTCATCACAGAGTACTTCCAGGTATGTTTGAGATTTCTCCTTTTCCATGTTCTGTACACCACTCCAGTCATGGAAACATTTTTAAGGTAATAGTTTGCTAAATATAATGTACAGTTCCAGACAAATAGTTGGACACTTCCATTGAAGTCAATTGGTAAGTGTCCCAGCTTTTGACTGGAAGTTGCAAATCTAGTTTATATCTATGAAATTGGGCCCTATTCATTTCAAATTATGTGTTTGCAGAGGTCAGCTGAATTGACAAGAGCCAATTTTGACTAAAAATAAACGGGGACTGTTTTTGGTAAGCAACAAACAAAACAAACTCTTGTGACATAGAGTACAATGACGCAATGTCTTGTATTCAGGATCTTACGTCATCAGGCTCTCCCTCACAGAGTGTATTTATCAAACAGAAAACCCATGGCAGCAGATTGAAGATCTGCCATGAGAGGTGATTATATAGTTTCCTTAAAAAGCCCTTTCAGTCAGACGTCGTTCTCTGTGAGAGCCTCCCGTGTAAGGAGCACATTGCCTTTAGACACGTAAATGTACTCACCGTTCTTCCACACTTAACCTAAGGACTTGAAGAACGATCAGGTGTATGAACACAAACCCTAGCGATTAGTCGTTTGAAGGCCACTTTCCATGTTATCTGTTTGTGTGTACACATTGGTGATTTTCTGTTTTTCATTTGGTTCCTGTGCACAAGTGTTTCACCATCATATGTTGCTGTGTATGCACTTATTGTTGGTCAGAGGAACAATTTTGATGTCTTTAATAACCTGTCTAGGAACTACTGTCACTTACTAAAGGTGTTGACAATTGATTGTCAAAAGGTGTTGACAATTAAACATGTCCCTGACGAAATAAATGTCAGGAAGAAAGAAATATGTGTAGTTTTGTGCGTTACCCTTTAAACTTGTACCCATATACGTGTTGAAAGGCAGAATTGGACACTGGTAAGAGCCTAAATTAGAACGCAGGTCTGTACAGAAACATCCTAGACAGTCCATAATGTCAGAGTGGTGGCGGCAGGATTGCATGGTGGTTAGAGCATCTGACCACTAACTGAAAGGTTGTTACACTGAATCCCTGAGCTGGCAAGCTGAAAACAAATTGTCGTTCTGTGCCCAAGCAAGGCATTTAACCTAAATTGCTTCCAGGTTGTTGCTGTAAATGACAGTGTTCTCAGTTCAGCTTACCTTTTGAAATCACAAATACAGGTGATAATCAGAAGTATCCAAAAGGTTCATCAAAAGACGATAAATTACATAAATTAAATGCCATAGGTTTGGTGGTTAATTCTCGCTCAAACCCTTTGTATTTTCTTTGCTTTATGTTGCACCAGGAATATTATTACAAGACTACTGAAATTATCAACAGCATTTTGAGATTTTATCAAGAAATACTGTGAAATTTACAGTAAATATACTCTTTGGATTAAGTCTGTCTTGTGACAGGAGAACTGTTGTTTACTTGCCTGTTAGTCTGGGCATTTCCCCATAATCTCCCAACATTGCGTGTACAGGGTTAAAACCCTTCTCTACATGTTTTGTATAGGATGCAAATGAACCTCTCAGCGACCTTTTACCACCTGGCATGTGAGATGCATGTAATTTGCACACCAGATGTCCCTTGTATGAAAATGCACAGTGTGCCCTCACTAATGAATGTGGATCGGAATTCATATTCCTCAGCAGTGTTGCCCTGGAAGACAAGTTAAAACATATTGTTTCCTTGAATTTGAAATCAGATGTGTTTCTAACATTTCCTCTTTCTTGATTGTGACTTGTTCAAGAATCAACTGTTGACCAAAGGCCTTTCACACATTCTGGAAAAGATTCAACTTTATGAGGGTAAGTGTGTGGTTAGCTTAAGCAGGCATTTAAAATGATGGGGTACTTTGCATTTTTAGCTGGTACTTTGTTCGTACAAGTCAGGATATTTCTCCAAGGCCACAATTCTAAATAAGCCTAATTTTACATGGCCAGTCTTTATACATCTGAAAGAAGTCTGTATAATATAATAACAGGGTTTTTTATTCCTACACAATTGACAGTTTATGGATGTTAATAACTGTTTGTTATTTCAAATCAAATGTGCTGGAGTATAGACCCAAAACAAAACAAAAGAAAATGTTGCATGCCAGTGTTGGCTTTCTTATTCTTTACGGTTCTTCTTTATGAGAAATTGCCAAGAAACTGCAGACTTTGCTCAACGCTGTGTAAAACTTCCAGTTTGCGCTGTTCTGTGCTCTAACCAGAATAGAAAGAGGAGTGGGAGGCCCCGGTGTACAACTGAGCAGAAGGACAAATACATTATTGTGTCTAGTTTGAGAAACTGACGCCTCACAGGTCTTCAGCTGGCAGCTTCATTAAATAGTACCTGCAAAACACCAGTCTCAACATCAACAGTGAAGAGGTGACTCCGTGATGCTGCAAAGAAAAAGACATATCTCAAACTGGCCAAAAGAATAGAAGATTGAGATGGGCAAAAGAATGCAGACACTGAACAGAGGAAGATTGGAAAAAGTGTTACGGACAAATCTAAGTTTGAGGTGTTTGGATCACAAAGAACATTTGTGAGATGCAGACCAAATGAATATATGCTGGAGGAGTGCTTGCTGCCATCTGTCAAGCATGGTGGAGGTGATGGTCTGGTGCTTTGTTGGTGGTAATGTGGGAGATTTGTACAGGGCAAAAGGAATCTTGAAGAAGGAAGGCTATCACTCCATTTTGCAACACCATGCCATACCACGTGGACAGTGCTTGATTAGAACCAATTTCCTCCTACAACAGGACAAAGACCCAAAGCACAGCTACATTCTATGCAACAGCTATTTAGGGAAGAAGCGATCCGCTGGTATTCTGTCTATAATGGAGTGACCAGCGCAGTCACTGGATCACAGCCCTATTGAGCTGTTGTGGGAGTAGCTTGACCCTATGCTATGTAAGGGGTACCCATCAAGCCAATCTAACTTGTGGGTGGTGCTTGAGGAAGCATGAGGTGAAATCTCTTCAGATTACCTCAATCAATCAATCATATTTATTTATAAAGCCCTTTTTACATCAGCAGTTGTCACAGTGTTTTTACAAAACACCCAGCCTGAAGCCCCAAGGAGCAAGCAACAACAATGTTGAAGCACAGTGGCTAGGAAAAACTCCCTAAGAGGGGCTGAAATTAGGGAAGAAACCTAGAGAGGAACCAGGCTCAGAGGGGTGACCAGTCCTCTTCTGGCTGTGCTGGGTGAACATTTTAAGAGTACAAGTGTAATAGTTAGTAAATGCATTTGGGCTGTGTCCGGGGGGGGGTCATCAGACTGGCAGCTGGAATCGTCAGGTATCGTCTTGCCCTGCAACACAGCCAGGAGGACTGTGGACAGTGGCAGCAACGAGTCTTTAGAGCCTGGTACTCGGGAGGTGTGGGCCAAGACCTCATGTCCTCCTAAGTTCGAACGGAGCAGGAGACAAGAAAATTGATAGTGTGTATTCCTCAGGTTTACAAGGATTTACATTGGACGAGAACTGACCCTACTCCCCCTGGCACATTAATATAGTAGCGTAAAACCTTGGGGCTGAGACAGGGGGGTCCAGTGACACTGTGGCCCTATCCAGGGGAGGCCCGGACAGGGCCCAATAGGCAGGAAGTCAATCCACCCAAATTGCCAAGAATCAACCAAAGGGACACCAACCAACCGCAACCACCCTGAAATGAGTATTGCCAGCAGAGTTCACCTCAATTGCACAATGGGTCCAACGGAGAGACAACAACAAGCCAGTGACTCCACCCCCAAATGGCATCAGTCGGAGGGCATCCCAGTGGTGATGAGAGCCCACCTGCCAATACAGCAAGGGTGGACAGTCTTTCCGTTCACTTTCACACCCCTGGGCCAGACTGCACTTAATCATAGACCATGCTGAAGAGATGAATCTTTAGTAGACACTTGAAAGTTTGCACTGAGTCTGCATTTCTATCCTTACTTGGCAGATCATTCCACAGTAGTGGAGCTCTATGAGAGAAGGCACTGCCTCCAGCTGTTTGTTTAGAAATTTTAGGTAAAATTAGAGGGCCTGCATCATGCAATCTTAGGTTACGTCTAGGTATGTATGGCTGGATCATTTCAGTGAGGTAAGTAGGAGCAAGTCCATATATTGCTTTATAGGTTAACAATAAAATCTTAAAATCAGCCATAGCCTTAACAGGCAGCCAGTGTAAAGAGGCTAGTACTGGAGTAATGTGTTCTATTTAGGATTCTAGGAGTCGTGTTCAGCACTAATTGAAGATTATTTATTGATATCTCAGGGTAACCGGAGAGAAGAAAATTGCGGTAATCTAAACTAGAAGTGACAAAAGCGTGGATTAGTTTTTCTGCAACAGTTTTTGATGAAAAGTTTCAGATTTTTGCAATGTTCCGAAGGTGGAAAAAAGCAGTTCTTGAGATATATTTTATATGTTCATCAAAGGAGAGATCGGGGATGAGGGTAACGCCCCGGTTTCTCACTGTGTTATGGAAATGACCATACAACTGTCGAGGTTCACTGTAAGGTCTTCCAACAGAACTCTTTGTTTCTTGGGTCATAAAACGAGCATTTCTGTTTTTCTTGAGTTTAAAAGCAAGAAGTTCTCCGTCATCCACTTCCTAATATCTGAAACGCGTGCTTCCAAAGTAGCTAATTTTGGGGCTTCTCCATGTTTCATCGAAATACACAACTGTGTGTCATCAACATAACAGTGAATATTGACATTGTGATTCCGGATGACATCACCCAGAAACAGCATACAGGGGAAAAAATTATTTGATCCCCTGCTGATTTTGTAAGTTTGCCCACTGACAAAGAAATGATCAATCTATAATTTTAATGGTAGGTTTATTTGAACGGTGAGAGACAGAATAATAACAAAAAAATCCAGAAAAACGCATGTCAAAAATGTTATAAATTGATTTGCATTTTAATGAGTGAAATAAGTATTTGATCCCCTCTCAATCAGAAAGATTTCTGGCTCCCAGGTGTCTTTTATGCAGGTAACAAGCTAAGATTAGGAGCACACTCTTAAAGGGAGTGCTCCTAATCTCAGAATGTTACCTGTATAAAAGACACCTGTCCACAGAAGCAATCAATCAATCAGATTCCAAACTCTCCACAATGGCCAAGATCAACGAGCTGTCCAAGGATGTCAGGGACAAGATTGTAGACTTACACAAGGCTGGAATGGGCTACAAGACCATCGCCAAGCAGCTTGGTGAGAAGGTGACAACAGTTGGTGCGATTATTCGCAAATGGAAAAAACACAAAAGAACTGTCAATCTCCCTCAGTCACGGGCTCCATGCAAGATCTCACCTCGTGGAGTTGCAATGATCATGAGAACGGTGAGGAATCATCCCAGAACTACACGGGGGGATCTTGTCAATGATCTCAAGGCAGCTGGGGCCATAGTCACCAAGGAAACAATTGGTAACACTACGCCGTGAAGGACTGAAATCCTGCAGCGCCCGCAAGGTCCCCTTGCTCAAGAAAGCACATGTACAGGCCCATCTGAAGTTTGCCAATGAACATCTGAATGATTCAGAGGAGAACTGGGTGGAATTGTTGTGGTCAGATGAGACCAAAATCGAGTTCTTTGGCATCAACTCAACTCGCCGTGTTTGGAGGAGGAGGAATGCTGCCTATGACCCCAAGAACACCATCCCCACCGTCAAACATGGAGGTGGAAACATTATGCTTTGGGGGTGTTTTTCTGCTAAGGGGACAGGACAATTTCACTGCATCAAAGGGACGATGGACGGGGCCATGTACCGTCAAATCTTGGGTGAGAACCTCCTTCCCTCAGCCAGGGCAATGAAAATGGGTCATGGATGGGTATTCCATCATTACAATGACCCAAAACACACGGCCAAGGCAACAAAGGAGTGGCTCAAGAAGAAGCACATTAAGGTCCTGGAGTGGCCTAGCCAGTCTCCAGACCTTAATCCCATAGAAAATCTGTGGAGGGAGCTGAAGGTTCGAGTTGCCAAACGTCAGCCTCAAAACCTTAATGACTTGGAGAAGATCTGCAAAGAGGAGTGGGACAAAATCCCTCCTGAGGTGCGTGCAAACCTGGTGGCCAACTACAAGAAACGTCTGACTTCTGTGATTGCCAACAAGGGTTTTGCCACGAAGTACTAAGTAATGTTTTGCAGAGGGGTCGAATATTTATTTCTATTATTAAAATGTAAATCAATTTATAACATTTTTGACATGGTTTTTTTCTGGATTTTTTATTTGTTTTTCTGTCTCTCACTGTTCAAATAAACCTACCATTAAAATTATAGACTGATCATTTCTTTGTCAGTGGGCAAACGTACAAAATCAGCAGGGGATCAAACAATTTTTTCCCTCACTGTATAGAGTGAGAACAATAATGTGCCCAAAACCGAATTGGCAGCTAGAATGCCAAAGGTTTTCAAGGCTGTAATTGCTGGAGGATTCTTTGATGAAAGGACACAGTTATTATTTCAATTAAAAATAATTATTTCTAACCCTGTCAATGACTATTTCCTATTCATTTTGCTATATTTTCTATTCATACTCAAATATTCAAACTCATTTCATGTATGTTTTCATGGAAACAAGGACATTTCTAAGTGACCTCAAACTTTTGAACAGTAGTGTAAATGGAGGCTTCCTGGGGTCCGAGCGAGGAAGTGGGAGCTGCATCACACCACCCAGATCTCAGTGGCTTGAAATTGAGCCTTGGTGCACCGATCAATGGTATTAAGAGCACTGCTTAAAACTGACCTTTATTGGAGGTTGTCAAGAATGAACCTGTTTCAGCATTTTTTGAGTCAGTAAGATTTGCCCAGCTGTAATGTGGGAAAAGGTTTTGTGGTCAGTTGGAAGCCAAAGCTAAAGACACAAGGTGAATGTCCAACAGTGATTCAGTCAAAGTTTGATCTCGATCACATTCAAAATCTTTGGCACTGTTTCAAATTGCAGTCCACAAGCATCATCCAAGAAACCTGAAAGACTGGGGTGAAATTTAACAAGAAAAATAAGCCATAATTACAGACATTGTGTTTGGTAAAAAATGTATCATATCAAGATACACAGCACTATGTGACCACATGAATCAACAGCCTCGCCCCCTTATAGCTAGTCTACACTACCTGTATGATGCTTAAATTATTGTACGAATGCTATAGGAGATGATGTATTTTTCCTAATTTCAAATACATTTATTGCATTTGGAGTGTCTAAACAAGGAGCCTGTTTCACCAAGGCGGCACCCGCAGCACCAACAAAGAATGATTTGGCCTCCTATCCAGCCACTGTATGTCCCTTTGTGGAAATAATTCTATATCTTTATCTTTAGGCGTAAGGTAAAGTCATATAGAGTTTTTGCTTAAAGAGAAGTGGGTCGTATTCAGACCCCTGCTGCAGCTGGGGTCTGCTTTCCTCCTGTTCATAGTTTCAGACTCTGGCTCTGTAAAAGTACTTTGATCCGTTTCATTTGTCATAGTGTCATCTAATGGCAACTAATTGGTCTCATCCCTTTCTCCTCAGTTGACAGTCAACTCCTGATCCTGTCTGAGATGTGGGGGAGATTCTTCACTGAGACCTTGCCAACACTTCAGGCTATATTCTATCCTGTACAGGTACTGTTAGCATACAGCCCATTCTTTCACTAAGCCAGTAAACCAACCACCAGGCCATCAGCAGTCGGCATAAATTCCGCGGGCCTTGGTTGATAATATCAAGTTGTTATTAATCCTGGCTTGATTCCCAAACTGGCTGTTCAGAATAATTGACGGGATGATCCTGTCACTGTTGGTTATCTTTTATATTTCCTTCCCTCTGTCAATCACGGTCTCTTGTCCTTCACCATCATCATTTTTTAATTTTTCTTTGCTGAAATTTGGTAGACTAATTTTATCATGTCTGAATCTGCAGGGTCAGGAGCTGACCGTTAGACAGATAGCTTTACTTGGCTTCAGGGACCTGGTCCTGTTGAAGCTCTCGCTAGAGGATATATTACCCGTTGCCACAGTCCCCCCAGCCATCACACAAATGCTGCTGATCTTGCAGGTAAGTTGACTTCTTCATCAATCATTATTATGTGGACATGTAGTCACTGTGTGAGATGTGTAACATAGTGGAGGGGGGAAGCCTGGTCAAGGACTGTACACCATCATCAAAACACAGGAAGAGAAAGAAGAACCCTCCCCCTGGGCAATGGCCAGTGTGTTTTATTGAAGAAAAATCTAAATGTAAATGTGCTAACTAAACCTAGCTTCCACTTGAAGTTTAAACATAATTCTACTTGTCTAATAACAAAGGAAACTATACCAAAACTCAAGAGTCCAGGCTTGCATGATGACTTGACTCTTCCGCGTCATTGTTCACACTTATTGTTAGACCTTTTTCTCCTTTAATAAAATCTTGTAACCAACAATATTTATGTGAAAAACACATTTTATTACAAAAATATAAAATGTAAAAATTAAAAGCTGTAAATTGGTTGCCTAAGTTTGCGCACCCCTCAAGTAGTTCTTTGTGGAAGCACATTTTGCTTTGATTGCAGCAGTATGTCTGTTTGGAGTGCTCAAACCTAGCTCAGCTGTATTTTTTTATTTTATCCCACTCTTCTTTGATAAAGAGTTCAAGCTAAGTCAAATTGTGAGGCAATCTCCTATGCATAGCCCTCTGTAGATCAGTGCACAGATTTAGAATTGAGGTCCAGGCTCTGATTGGGTCATTCTAGGACATCGATCTTCCTTTTTGCAAAGCAATTCCTTGGTTGATTTGACTTTATACTTGGGATCATTGTCAAGTTGAAAAGTGTAATTGATCTTAAATTTCAGCTTACTGAGCAAGGCAACTGGTTTTGTCCGAAGTAATCTTGATTTTTGGAGATGTACACTACCTGTCAAAGGTTTTGGAACACCCCCATTTTTCCAGTTTTTATTGAAATTTAAGCAGTTCAAGTACAGTGAATAACCTGAAATGGTACCAAGGTAAGTGGTAAACTGCCATAGGTACCAAAACTGAATAATAATGTACGCTTCAGAGTTTTCTTTTTCAGGGAACAAGTAATGGGTTAATAACTTTCAGCTCTTCTGCTGCAATAGAAGTAAATTAAGCCTTGAAAGTTGATGGTAACAATTCCTACATGTTTCCTGTCTTATAAACAATTCCTACAAAGCCTCTGTATAAAAGCAGTTTTGGAAAAGACTGCGTTACTATACCCTCATAAGCATTATTTGGACAGTATTGTACTGCAGGAGGCAATACTGCCAATGGACTGCTGAAGAAGGTCTTATGGACAGAGCCATTACAGCATTTTGCATACCCTCTGGTTTGGTCAGGGGTTCATCCAACAGTAAGATAATGACCTAAAACATTCAGGCTACCTTAGAAGGAAAGAACAAGACGGTATATTTCAAATCATGGAATGGCCAGCGCATTCTCCAGACTTAAATCCCATCGAGCTGGTTTGGGATGAACTGGGCAGAAGTGTGAAAGCAAAGCAACTTTTCAAGTGCAACACTTGAATTGAACACCAGTATTGGGAAAAGAAATTTCTAAACATTATCCGATTTCCATTGTAGAAAAAATGCCATGAGTGTGTTCGGCTGTTATGTCTGTAAAAGGTGGCTACTTTGTGTAAAAAAAATTTAGATTACATTTTAAGTAATATATGATTTATTTTTAGTCTCCAATTATTTATTTTTCGGTGCTTTAATTTCAGAGTACATTAACACATTAAATTGTGTGAATTTCAATAAAAACTGGAAAAATGGAAGTGTTCTAACCATTTGACCAGTAGTGTACATTTCCCCCTTTCTTGACCAGGCCCTCACTTGATGATCCTGCCACCACTATGCTTGAAACTAGGCACTGTGAATTTTAAGTAATCACCATTGTTGGCTTCGGACAATATATATTTAAGAATTTATGGCAAAAAGTTCTTGACATTTTCCCACATGGCTTTGGGAGATGGAATGTTTTTTTGCACAAATTTCTATAGATTTTGAAATTCTTTTTTGTAAGAAATGGCATTCGCCTTCCCACCCCACAGCTCAGGCTTCCATAGAATACACCCATTGGTTGTACTATGCCGGGAGTGGCCATTTCTTGCCAGAAATTCCTGAAGCAACTTTAAGAATGCTGTTGGCCTCTTAGTAACCTCCCTGATGAACTTTCTCATTGCCCTGTCAGTTATTTTGGGAGGACATCCTTATCATTGCATGTCCTGGTGGTGCCTCGATTTCTTGCCTCCACTTAATTATAGTTTTTACACTGTTCCAAGATAATCAATATATATTGAAATTCCCGCTCTTGATCTTTACCTTTAAACAAAAAGATCCCATCGCTCTTTTGTTAGCTGCTTGTGGGCCATACTGTAGATATCTCTGCAGTATGCAATCAAGAAATCTTCAAGGAAACCCTATAGGTACAGATGATTTTGTATAGGAACAATTTGAATCACTTAGATTATTGTCAGTTGACAGCAAATTACTTTGATTTGGAATGTAATTATTTAAATATTTGAACAGTTACATCCCCCATTTTTTTCAGTGTAAATATTGTTGGCTAAAAGATCTTATTATACTGAAAAGGTTATACTGTCATGATTTGTCTTGATTTCAGCTTTTACATCAACAAACGCTGCATATTCAATAAGGGTTTTTAGACTTTTGATATCTACATATGTAGTATCTAAACCTCTGTGCATCAATTGTATTGATAGCTGAGGTAAATTTACATTTCAATAATTTAGTAGACACTCTTATACAAAATGGCTTCCAGTATTTAGTGCCTACATTTTTTTATACATTTGTATACTGGCCCTGGATGTGAATTTAACCTACACCCTGGCATTAAAAGCGCCATGCTTTTAACAAATTACATACAGGCACTTTGTCAGAGCCTTGATCTGTGGTGAATGAACATAACAAAGTGAGGCCTCTGGGTTAGTTTTCTGTGTACAGCGTCATCCCTTGCTTACTAAGTATCTCTGTTATAGGTGTATTCATTCCAACCAAAAAAAAGTTTAGTTGTGAAAACATTAAGCTAAACAGAATCAAACAGATTAAAACATTGAGTGATTTACTCTTTGAGGGTGACCTAGGCTAATCCAGCTGTCAAAGCCTCTTACTGATGCAGCGTGGGTTTGAATCCAGCCAATAATCCTACTTTATTTTTTATTTTTTTCATAGCATATGTCTGAGGAAGTTAATGTAAAAAAAAATCTGTTTGACAAAACATTTATTCTAATCTCCCAGTTTCATTATTAAATGAATACACCCCATGTTTCTGTCATTGCATTGATCCACAGGGCATCCATGAACCCAACGGGCCTAGTCAAGAATACTATCAGTTGGAAGGGCTAGTGGAGATCATCATCTCGCCTTATCTGGGGAACGTCCTCCACGTTAGCAACAGCAACTGCTTCATAGGTGAGAGGCCTGATGGTCCAACATCACATACGACAAACCTTTAAATAGTATTTGTTTTCAAAACAATTAAGAATACACCTACACCTCAATTTCACCAGGTTTGTAATAAGAAGGAGAATGTGTGATCCGCTTACTGTGGCTCACATACTCCTGGTTGTGGGGGGAGTAAACCTTGTAAGCGGTAATTAGGCTCTTTGGTTTAAGCTTTCTATGGAACAGCAAATCAAAACCAACATGAATCCTGCAAATCTTCTCTGTGATTGCCATTTTCAGTGACCATAACCTCTCATATGTAAACAAGAAACCAGGCAAGCCTAGTTCAGCCGGCCCACAATAGAAAGTGTTGCCATCTCGAGATTCGAACCCGGGTCCAAAGGCTGTGTCGTTAACCACTACACCATGGAGCTGTACATTTGCTGGGTGTCAGTATAGCCTCTTGTCTCTATCCTGAACAAATCCTCTTTTGCCACTGGCCATTTTAATATTTAATTGGCCATTCATGAATGACATTGATACAGTTAAACTGACTAACGTTTCTTACTAAGTTTACCTCCACCACAAATAGTGTCTATGTATGGCGTTTGCCACTGGCTGTTTTAACAGCGTATTAGCCAGTAATAAACTTTATCGGTATCTACTAATTTACTGGAATAGTCATAAGAATTGAGCAATTGCTAGCGAGTCTACCAAAGCTATTTCATTTCATGGCATAAGAACAAATTTTTTTCTTTCATGGCAAAACAACATACATTTTTCTTTCATTCGTGAATGACATTTATACAATAACTATCAATAAAGGCGACGATAACTAACTTCTTCATCAAGTGAAAAGACGAGAGAATCGTGGAATCTACCGTAAATAATTAATAAATGTCGTTGCTCTCAATAGATTCGAACTTAGGTCTTCCACACGAGAGGCACTGTTTTTAACCACTACGCCACGGCATTACACATTTCAGCAGTCGCTAGACTCCATTGAGGATTGTGTTAAACTGACTAACGTTTCTTATTAAGTTTACCTCCACCATAGCGGAATAATTCATAATGCGTACTTCACTTCGCCTGCGAGGAGATACTCGGGACCTATAGTTTACAGGTCCACTTCTCTAACCACTACGCTATTTAACAAGGGGTAGTCAGTCAGTCAGTCAGTCAGTCAGTCAGTCAGTCAGTCAGTCAGTCAGTCAGTCAGTCAGTGACATTCGCTCTTCTTGGCCGGCTCTGCTTACGCGGTCCGGCAAAATAGAAAGGGGGGTTGAAAAGATGTTAAAAATACATTCAAAAGGTGTTTATCAAATGGTTCACAGGACTAAACAAGAGCATGCAGAGTTATGAAAAATTGTTTTTGAATTAATACTGTTGAAGAAAGCATTGTATTCATTCATTGCAAACTCCATACACAGGACTCAATTTAATTACCAGTAATGTAATTCATTTGGTCACACAATAGGGAAAAAATGCTATTTAAGCCTCAAGAAGGCAGAGAATACAGGAATCAAAAGGATAATGTTTGACTGGAAAAAAAAAATTTGGAGTGAAGTGAGCATTCAGCCAATTAAAAATGTCTACAGAATATTATGGGAAAAAATGACTGTATTACTTTCAACCATAGTACAGAGAAATATTTAAACCAGGCGTTCTCTTTTTTTATACCCTAGAATGCCGTGCACCCCTTTCCAGACTAGGAGGACGGGCGCGACTTGAGATCAGTGTCACTCATCACCACGCCTCTGACTCCTCCTCTCTGGCGCCCCTGGTGGAGCAGGATGGGGAGGCCTACCTGGAGAAGACTGGAGGAGTGCGACGCCACACGGTGGCCAACGCTCACTCCGACATACGGCTGCTCTCCGCTTCCGGCAGGATGCATCCCGGGATGGAGGAGGACAGCGGGGGCGGTGTCGGGAATGGGGTGTCACACGGGCCCCGGCCGTTCTCCAGCCAGCCGGATATCGTGGAATCCCCGCTCGGCATGGTGGGGCCCTCTCGAAAGCAGAGCTTAGCTGACGTCAGCTGCCCTCCCCCTAGCTAACCACTTCAAGTGGCTGAAAGGGCCGTAGGTGTTACTGATAGCTGCTAGCTCTGATGGGATGAAAACCATCCTGGAGTTGTAGGAGGATAAACAACAAGAAGAAGAGGAGGGAGGGTAGGTTGGTGTATACATCGGTGGAGGAGCCCCTTCCACCAAAAGGCTTTACCTTCACTCTGGCTAAAGGCCAAAGCATAGAAACAGTTGGTTTTCAACTGCTCTGTTGCCTCAATGTGCAAATAAGTGTCACCTCTATTTCACAGTGTTTTATTCCTGAGATGCACACCTGGGTTAAACCCGTTAGAGGACATTGAGGAGTCAGTGTGAAATCTGAAGCCTCATATAAAGACTAAATTCATAACATATGTAAGGATTTAGGGATTTTAACCACAAAAGCCTTTTCTGCTGATCTGAAGTGCAGTGGATAATGTGACTGACCACTTTAACCAGCAAGCTACAATTAACAAAAGTGGTACATGTAGTAATCTGGTGGCAATGCGTAACAAGTGGCTATTTTGGCCTGGCGTCAGGTAGAACTGGTATGCTCTAACTGTAATTCACTCAACTTGCTATACCGAATGCATGAGCAGCATGCGAGTGTAGATCTGAGGGAAATTGTGCTTCCAGACTATTTTATGCAAATCTGCGCGTCTTGTACCTATCGAAAACTTGCGCTACCTCTGTGTTACACCAATGGCGTAGCAGCTCCGGTGCCTATATTTATGGGATGCGAAGCCTGTAGTTCAACAGCTATGTAAGGCTATACTACTAAGTTTGAGCATTTACAGGTTTTAAACTGGCATCTTATTGTTCATACAATGTATATTTCACAGTTTGTTTTATGGAAAAACATTTTAACTAATAAAAGTCATACCTATGTCACCACATGGTTCTGTTTTTTTAACCTACATGTACATCACACCCAAATTAATCAGATTTAAAATGTTATTGATCCTATCCCTGGTCATGGATAGACAAGCACTTAGAGCATCTAATCTGTAACCAAAGGTTTTTTCACTGTACCAGCAAGAAAGAAAAATACACCATTTTGTTTTTATGCACAGCTAACTGTTATTGTTCCCCAATGTGGCAGCTTCCAATTTTTATACAGTTTAAGGAAAAGTGGAAGTTATATCTCAGTTTGACCTTGTATGCATTTGACAACTGAAATCATGTAATCCCTTAATCCTTAATCACAGAAAGTCCACTTGGTTTCTTACTACAGAAGAGCAAGCGAGCACATGGCAGACCTTGTGCATGGACTGCTACCAACCTCTGATCTATTCAGGGTTTATGGAGTAGATAAGGAGCTTTGGCATCCATAGTCTTGACGCCGATCCCCTCCTGGGAAAGCCTGAAACCACTACGAGGAATGCCAGTCTTTTTGTAATGGGCTTTCAGGCACAGGCTGGTTAAGCCTCTCCCAGGTGAGTTTATTTGACCTATATAGCTGAAGGTAAATGAAAGTTGCAGTACCCTTTTAGTTATCGTAATGTTAACAGTGGTTGTTATGTAAATTGGGTTCTGTGGATTAATTACAAAAAATGTAAACAGTGCAATTAATATTGACCATGAGACCCTTTAAAGGGGTGTAATACAATACAATGTAATAATAGTAATTAACACAGATATGGGAATCGCCAGTACTCTAACAATTTAGGGCTATCTTGTTTTCTTGTTCTCTAGCGACTTACTGTGGTAGGTCTGGAGTCTGCACTATGCAATCTTAATTGTGATTGTTTGGAGAATCTGCTCTTGTCCAAGGATGTATATACCAATGACACCATGGTTGAATATTCAGTGTGCTAGAAAGAAGAAAGTATTGGTGAGATTTGCTTTGTGCGAAACCTTTTCAATTCTTGATTGTCTCCAACTTGTAGTTGGTGTGATGAGGCATTGACATAATTTACATTATTTCTTTGGGGGTTAGAAAAATGTGCCTTTCAAACATAAATACATTAATCAAGAGGATAATATATCATCACATTTAAAAATACATTCAAAAAAAGGCAAACCAGCATTCCATGTATATTGGTGGGTCAGTAGATTGTAGGGTCAGTTAACAATTTATTATTTATTATTGGGATTTATCTTGCTATAAGATTCACTTACAGTCAAGTGTCAGTCTCCTGGTAAAGGCAACCAGGTTTTTGTTTTAAAATGTCCTGTTTCTGGGTTAAGTTCATTATGTTGGTGACCTTAAAAACCCTTGGACCTGTGTCAGCAAAATAGCCCTATTATACCCTAGATCCACCAGCATATTTCCAGTAGGTATGAGGTAGTTATTTACACATGCTTCTGTTTTTGACCCCAAATCTCACACTTACATACAGTACATGGCAAAATATTTCTCTGTCCACGTCACCTGACCATCAATATTCAACATGTATTTAAACAAAATTATTTTTTGAAATTGTACTCAGCCCCAAGTTCTTACGCTGCTATATTATTGTGCTGGGGGAGTAGGGTCAGTTCTTCACTAAATCCTTGTAGATCTAAGGAATGCATTTTCTAAACTTTCCCTGTCTCCTGCCCTGTTTTAAACTTAGGAGGATATGAGGTCTTGGCCCACACCTGCGGAGTACCAGGCTTGAAAGACTCGTTGCTGTCCCTGTCCAAGGTCCTCCTGGTTGTGTTGCAGATCAAGACGATACCTGACGATTTCAGCTGACACTCTGCTGACCCCCCCCCCCCCCAACTGCTGATGTAAAAAGGGCTTTATAAATAAATTTGATTGATTGATTGACATAAAAAACTATGAATAGCTCAAAGGGGCACTGTGAATCTTGCCTCTAATGTTTACAAGACAAGACTTATCTCCTCTTCCCTTACCAAACAAGACTGGAATTGTATTAACTAGTTGATGGTGGTTTTGGTTGGGGCAATAGTACTGCGAGTGTCTAAAGCAAGTATAAGAAGAGTACAAGTCAATGAGAACTTATAGATGGGCCGGCGAGAAAGTTTGCATGGGGAATATCTTAGGCACACCCAACAATTTTGTAGAAAAAGTATTTGAAACATTAACTGCAAATGGTTATATATGCTTGTATTTGTGGTAGTAGCAAAGTAAAAATCATATGATCAATACATATGGCCCCTTTCAGCCAAGAATCAAGATACAAAAATAAATCCATTAATTGTTGCATATTGTTGCAGTTTTTGTGTTTTCTGTGGTGAATGAACAGCACAAAGAGCAGTGTAATTGCACTCTTGGGTCACATTGGGGTGCTAAAGGGTTAATTGGGACAGATCAGATTCTGGGTTTACATAATAGCCGTTACAACATTAGCTCTGTTCAATAACATTTGTTTTAACCAAACTGACACCCTTAGGATTTTTGTTTTTATTCATGTAGAAAAAATGAATTATCCTACAAGTGTTGAGAAATACACTATAGTATCTGTGACATTACATTGTTATTGGATGCAGTCATAAATGAGCTTCGACTCACAATGTGCTAGCTGCTCATCGATGAGCTCTTATAATATTCCATGAATTTAATTAAACAACAAATAACATTGTGCTTATCTTGGTCCTTTTTGCTGAATTGTTTGCTTTTTATTCATGGCCTGCATTTCTTTAATAATAAAAAGTTTGCATAATAAAGAGATGATGAAATAGGAATAGTGAATGAAAATAGTCAAAATAGCAGTGCATGCATTGGATATGCAGAGAAATCAGGATAGACACCACAAGGTAATGATTTATAACATGATTTATTTTTGTGATATTGATTTTTTTTTTCTTTACAGAGTGCAATAGTGTTACTTACTGTGCAAGCATATATATATATATATATATATATATATATATATATATATATATATATTCTATAACATCAGATACAGCTCTGTATTTTTATTCTGCTTTTACATCGCAAGAAGCACAATGCTTACACATCACTGGTAGGTGGACCAAAGTGCAACCAAATATACGGTTCACAACTTATAATTCAATAATAATTCAAGAATTCACATTGGGAACTGACGAATGTAGCGTTTTATTAAAGCGCAGTCTAATTTAATCCTGGCCTTACGAAGCATGAGAACCAACCCAGATAATGCCAAACCCATCTACACAACAGATCTTAGAGACCTACACCAGATAAACCATAAAATCACATAGTCTCAAGGTCATCACTTAGCCAGCCACTTAAAGCGTACTTTTATGTTAGCATACGACAACAATGATTATGTCTCAAACCAAATGTAGCAGAGTGGCACGGGCAGCAGTAGCAGTAATGTAAGTCATCAGGAGAGCACGTTGAGCGCGTCTGTGAGCATCTTCAGCTCGTCCTTGACAGATTCCAGGCCTCCTCGGATCTTCAAGGGATTGTCCAGGACCTCTATGCTGTAGGTATAGGGGTCAAACCGCACAGAAAACGGCCGCTTGATCCCGGCCACGTATGATCTGTTAAAAAAGGCACATCTAAAATTCTTAATTAATCCTAATTGCTCTGGATTAGTCTGCAAGAAAAGGATCTGTTTAATTTATTCCTCAGTAAAGGCCAACTACATCAAACAGGAACATAATGGGCGCTAATTACAGAAAACAGAGGTGGCACATACAATATGTTCAGCTAAGCTTCCCTTAAAGTGATTTCATTAGCATATATGACAAATATAAAACAAATATAAAATAGCTAACACTGGGATTCACTCAGTTAATTGAAATTTTCAACAAAAATCAACCACAGAAAAACACAAAAGAGAAAAGACAAAGAAATGTGTCTAGTTGACAACTCCCAAATTAAGTGAACAGTAGGCCTATTGTCAGTATCTTATTGACACTACCCAGGAACATCAACTATATTCCTGGTGAGTGAGTCTGTGCCACAGCAAAGTTTCAGTTACAATATAAATTCCTCCTACTCAGATGCCATATCTCCACGAAGGCTAGATTACAAGGTTACATTTAGTTCAAGTTTGTTATTTTGGATCTCTTTGTTGTTTAGTATCAACCTGTATTTTTTTACAATAATTTATTGAAGTTTCTGTAATTATGTCTCCAAAGCGTAACAGAATTGCCTAAAATATGTATAAAAGGACATCCTCATGAGAAATGTTCCTCGAACTGTGCTCAGACATGAGAGTTAAAGCTTGTCAGAAGCTAGTCTAACTTGGACTTCAAACTGTTACAAATTCAAAAAATATTTTAAATATAACTCATTTGATTGTATTTGTCATTTTATACTTTATTGAATAGCTGAGTGTATGTATGAGTGTGCTGAAATAGAAGTAGGCCACAATTGAACCCGTACTAGGGCTTTGACCACTTCACCACCACCTACATTGTCATGAAGAAGGCATCTCAAAAGATCTTAAAAACACTGCAGATCCCATCCCATCACAAATTGCTGCTTTTGTAAAACTCAGTGATTTCACACGCATTCAGTGCAAACTGACTTGCAGGTACAATAAGAACAGAAACAAATGAAGTTGTCTCTTAAAGGTGTATTTGACTCTGTGTGTGTGGTTATGTATGTGTGACTGGTGGGCTACCTGAGTTTCTCTTTGGCGTCGCTGAAGCTCTCTGAGACAAAGTACACAGACTGGTAGTTCTGGTCTTGGTAGGGCTGAATGGCAGCAGCCTCAGGGTCAAACTCCCTTCTCTCGGGCTCATCCGACAGAGCATGCTGGGTAGGAGAGGGAAGAAAGGGAGGTAGAGAGTGAGAGAATGTGACAGAGACGGATGGTTGATGTCAGGAAAAAACTTCTGGATATTACTGTAATTCAACATTTAAATGGAAATTAGGTTAGGGGTGGGTTTTTCTGTTCCATTATCTAGTGGTTTATAAGTTTGTGATGTAGCTTGGATTTCAGAACGATGTAAAAAAGAGAGAAGAGTGACAGAGCAATAGAGAAGAGATTGACAGATGGAGGAAGAGAGAGATAGAAAGACAGATGACAGAGAAAGAGAGGAAGAACAAAAGAGAGAAGAGGACAGAGAGATTAAGGTAGCATGAGAGAAGAGAGTTGATGAAAGAGATAGAGATAGAAGAGAATTGGTGAAGAGGAGAGAGATCGACAGGAAAGAACAGAGAGAAAGCTGTCCGTCTAAAGCATTTACTTACCACCAGCTCCCCGTATGAGGAGAGCAGTCCTGCCCCATAGGCTTTCACTGTGCCACCCTGTTTACACAGGCCAAACTCCACTGTAAACCAGTAGAGCTGAAATCCACACACACAAAGAGACATGCTTGCAATGTTGGCCACATAATCCAAGCTTCATAATCCAAGCCATTTTGCAGCAGCAAAACTTACCGTTGACAGTTTCTCAATATCCTCTTCTGAAGCCCCCAGTGAAGCAAGCCCAATGTTCTAAGACAAAGAGGTCTCGGTTAGCTCGACAGAATGCAGAGAAGACTCAAGTAAAGGTGCAGTGCAAAATCTCAACTCACACTTTAGAACTGCTCCTTTTATTGATTTCAATGAGTTAGAAAATTATATTTTGTCCCTTCAATAAAGCCAATATTTTGCAGGACTAGTCACCTGAGAAAACTGGGCGAATGTCCGGTCAGCGAGAATAGGGACATGACCCAGAAGTTCATGCACACAATCCCTAAGGCAACCCAAACAGAATGTGAGGATTAGTAAATGCTAGGTGCACACAGAGGCACACAAGAGATCGAGTTACATTGTGAGTAGGAAGCCCAGTCTTACTATTCTCATGGTAAGAATGTGTAGGATGTCATCAAAAACTGTGGTCCAGTGGTAATATTCTGGCTCCATCAGACTAGGGTTCAATTCCTAATTTTCAATTGCCCAAGTTTGTTTTCCCTTCACCCATATCACACTGTTTTATACTCTGTCAATATTTTGTAAAATATATACAACCCCGCTTCCAAAAAAGTTGGGATGCGGAATAAAATGTAAATAAAAACAGAATGCAATGATGTACAAATCATTTAAATCCTATGTCCAATAGAAAATAGTACAAAGACAACATATCAAATGTTGAAACTGACATTTTATTGTTTCTTGAAAAATATCTGCCCACTTTGAATTTGATGCCAGCAACACGTTTCAAAAAAGTTGTGAGAGAGGCATCAAAAGACTAGAAAAGTTGTGTAGTGCTAAAAAATTAAACCTGGTGGAATAACACACAACTAATTAGGTCAGTTGGCAACAGGTCAGTAACATGATTGGGTATTAAAAGATCATTCCAGAGAGGATGGATGTGTCAGAAGTGAGGATGGGGAGAGGTTCACCACTCTGTGGAAGACTGTGTGGGTGAATAGTGCAACAATTTAAGAATAACGTTTCTCAATTTAAAATTGCAAATAGTTTAAGGATCTCATCATCTACCATACATAATATCATTAAAAGATTCAGAGAATCCAGAGAAATCTCTCTAAGCAAGGGACAACGCCGAAAACAAATATTGGATGGCAGTGATTTTCAGGCCCTTGCTGCATTAAAAACAGACAAGATTCTGCAGTGGAATTCACTGCATGAGCCCAAGAACACTTCCGAAAACCCTTGTCTGTGAACACAGTATGTCACTGCATCCACAAATGCAAGTTAAACTATGCCATGCAAAGAAGAAACCATAGAGTTAGGTCTGGAAATAATTGGACACTGACACAAGTTTTGTTATTTTGGCTGTTTACCAAAATGTATTCAAGTTACACATATATAATGAATATGGGCTTAAAGTGTAGTCTCTCAGCTTTAATTTGAGCGTATTCACATCCCAATTGGAGGAAGGGTTTAGGAATTACAGTTGCTTAATATGTAGCCCCCTCTTTTTCAAGGGACAAAAAGTATTTGGACAATTGACTCAAAAGCTGGTTCATGGACAGGTGTGGGCTATTCCTTCATTATTTCTACATCAATTAAGCAGGTAAAAGGTCTGGAGTTTATTCCAGGTGTGGCACTCACATTTGGAAGCTGTTGCTGTGAACCCACAACATGTGGTCAAAGGAGCTCTCAATGCAAGTGAAACAGGCCATCCTTAGGCTGCAAAAAAAATCCATCAGAGCAGGAACATTAGGAGTGGCCAAATGAACAGTTTGGTACATTGAGAAAAAAAGAACACACTGGTGAGCTCTGTAACACAAAAAGGCCTGGACGTCTACGGAAGACAACAGTTGTGGATGATCGTAGGATCCTTTCCATGGTAAAGAAAAACCCCTTCACAACATCTAGCCAAGTGAAGAACACTCTCCAGGAGGTAGGCATAAGGGTTCACCACAAGGTGCGAACCAATCATAAGCCTCAAGAACACTAAGGCCAGATTAGACTTTGCCAAAAAACATCTAAAAGAGCCAGCCCATTTCTGGAACAGCATTCTTTGGACAGATGAAACTAAGATCAACCTGTACCAGAATAATGGGAAGAAAAAAGTGTGGAGAAGGCTTGGAATGGCTCAACACAGGAGTTTTTTAAGGCAAAGAAGTGGAATATTCTGCATTGGCCGAGTCAATCACCTGATCTCAACCCGAACGACCATGCATTTCACTGCTGAATTGAAAACTTAAGGCAGAAAGACCCACAAACAAACAAGAACTGAAGACAGCTGCAATAATGGCCTGGCAAATCACCACAAAGGAGGAAACCCAGCGTTTGCTGATGTCCATGTGTTCCATGCATTCAAGAAGTCATTGCCTGCAAAGGATTCTCAAGAAAGTATTAAACAGGAACTGTATTTATGATTGTGTTAATTTTTCCAATTACATTTGAGCCCCTGAAATAAGGGGACTGTGAATGAAAATGGTTGCAATTCCTAAACGTTTCATACTTTTGTTCTACCCCTTGAATTAAAGCTGAAAGTCTGCACTTCAATTGCATCTTGGTTGTTTAATTTTAAATTCCCTGTAAACAGATATAAACAAGATCCAGAACCACCGCCGCCACCTTCTCTGGGCCCAAGATCATGTAAGATGGACAGAGGCAAAGTGCAAAACAGTCCTGTTGTCTGACTAATCAAAATTTGTAATTATTTTGGGGAATCACGGACTAAAGAGGAGACGGACCATCCAGCTTCTTATCAGCGCACAGTTCAAAAGCCAGCATCCATGTATGGGTTTGCATTTGTGCACGTGGCATTGGTGACTGCTACATCTCTGAAGGCACCATTAATGCTGAACAATATATACAGGTTTTGGAGCAACATTTACTGCCATCCAGACAGCGTCATTTTCAGGGAAGGCCTTGCTTATTTCAGCAAGACAATGCCAAACCACATTCTGCATGTATTACAAAAGCATGGCACAAGAGCCTGTGTGGTAAACTGGCCTGCCTGCAGTCCAGACCTGTCACCTATTGAAAACATTTGCTGCATTATAAAATGGAAATATGTTGAAGTGTATGAATGTATGCTTGTTTATGTTTAGATAACAAAAGAACATCTGTTTATCTGTACACAGGAAGTCACGTTCATTCAAAGCACAACAGTAAGTAGCCAATGGGCTTACAGTAATTCTGTCCTGCAACGTTATAAGTAGAGGGCAACCGGAAGTCTCTTTGAGATTAAGTGAGATGAGCTTGAGTTTGTAAGACCGAATATGAAGTCTGTAACATCATGACCAATAGACTATCAAATGCTGCAATAAATAATTGAATTACTCTCTCCCTTGACGATCGGGTTTGCAATCATTATTTCAGCCACTATACAAAACGGCTGATTTCTTACAAATTAAACAAAGGAGACCCCAAACTGTTGAGCAAGCAAGAATGGGAAAACATTTCACTTTCAAAACTACAGCAGTTGGTCTCCTCAGTTCCCAAACGCTTACAAAGTATTATTAAAAAAGAGGTGATGCAACACAGTGCTAAACATGCCCCTGTCCCAACTGTTTTGAAATGTGTTGCTGGCCTCAAATTTAAAATGGTCATGTCTTTTTCTAAAATCAATACAACTTCTCAGTTTCAACATTTGATATGTTGTCTTTGTACTATTTTCAA
Source organism: Esox masquinongy (assembly GCA_016801175.1). NCBI lineage: Eukaryota > Metazoa > Chordata > Actinopteri > Esociformes > Esocidae > Esox > Esox masquinongy. Next base: position 31,873 of record JACXGI010002717.1, on the reverse strand, counting down.
TTAAATACAGGGACAAATGATTTGCACATCATTGCATTCTGTTTTTATTTGCATTTTACCCAGCGTCCCAACTTTTTTCGAAACAAATTTTGATAAATTAGATGCTTTACAGACAATCCATAATATTTTAGTTATTGTGGATTACTACCTACTAACACTCACCCTAAACAGAAATCTCATCCTATCCCTAAACTTCATAATTTCCCTAACCCTTACATCGATACTTCTAAACCTTAAAACTCTAAACCTAACCTTAGCAAGCATTTACTTTATTATTAATGGTTTGTTGATAATATTGATATGTAAAATGGTAATTTTTTCTATTCAAATAAAGTGTAACCCAAATGTTTTTATAACCCGGGAATGTAGAGCTGGGGTGCATTCAGCTGGAGACACTAGTGTGGAACAAATAAAAATACAGCAACGAGCATAACTCTCTGATAATCAGTAATCAGCTCCGTTCATGCCATGCCTGTCTACAATTTCTTGTTTGGTGACTGTGGACACATTGAAGCAGTAGTATTACTCACGGTTCAGGAGAGTGCATGGGAGAAGAGGCATGCCGAATGTACTGGGTACACTGGAAAACTCGGAAGGCAAGACTGGCTAAAAAATCCCTAGCAGAGAGAAGGCCTGCCACCGGACGCAACTGGAACCCTGTGCGCTCTGTGTATGTGTGTTTGGAAGAGCAATAGATAGGATAAGAAAAAGTAAGTGAGAATGATGGAGCAATAAAGAACCATTCAAATTTTACGTTCAACAAACAATGTTTTTGAATTTGTTCCTGCATCTAAAAAATGAATATGCTCATGTTTAGCCGGCAAAAAATGATTGACTACAGTACCTAGTAAGAAAAGAGTGGAACGCACACTCACCATTAAAAACTGCTATATTTTTTTTACAAGTTCTTTTAGAAGTTCAAATATAACAAACATGTATGCCTACAATGAAGAATGATATAGAATAGTCCCACGAAGAAAATTTACAAATATTTATAGGTTATGGGGAAAGCAAATGCTTTGAAAATAATGATCAGTTGGTGGATTTAATGAGAGGAATGCAGCAAACTACGTCAGGTTTGTACTTGTACTGTTACCTAGTTTGATATGGTAGCAAACCTTAATCTTAACCTAACAGTTGTCCACAAACCTAACCCCAATTATCTCCATTACCAATTTTGACTCATATGCCAATTGACTATCCACTCGCACTTGTAATGACAAGGGGGCTGTATTTTACCAAAAAGATCTCAAGATATGGTGACAGAATCCAATGTTTGTCCTCCAGGGGATGAACAAATTTTTTTCTAAAATTTTGAGTTAAGTTTAAACATTTCTTCTTATGATTGCACATCTGTAGGATTAGGGGGGTTGGGGTTAGTACATGCTATAGGGAACATGTTATAAGCAGTACGTGTGAGTACCTCTGAGGATGCTATATAGGCAGTACGTATGAGTACCTCCGAGGATGCTATATAGGCAGTACGTATGAGTACCTCCGAGGATGCTATATAGGCAGTATGCATGAGTACCTCTGAGGAACCGTGACACGTCCTCCAGCTGAGGGATGTTGTCAGGGCTGTACCCACAATGTCTCTCCAGCAAGCGGAAGGCATCCAGATGCTCACTGCAGGCATGGGTGGTGTACAGTTCTCTCAGGGTGGAGTATACCTCTCTCCTGCCCAACACGCATGAGGACATACACACATGTGAAAACATAACATACACTCCAATCCACACTAGGTCCTCTCTGAACACCATCAACGGCATCTCGAACAGCTGTTATAATGGCTCTGCATTCGACCGCAAGGCCCTACAGCGTTTAGTTAAGACCTGTATATCACCTATTCAGGACATATCAGAAGCGGTGTCTGCCAAAGATTCTCAGAATTATCATGGACACCCAAATGCTGTTCGTCCGTGAGATCCCACACCAACACGTTTTTATTTCCAAACAGTAAGACTACTAGTGTAACATCTAAACATCCCCACAGTATTATTACTGTCCTTACAGTGTCCTATTTTGTATTTATTTTACTTTATTTATGCTATTATTTCTATTGCTGTTGTATTGTGGTGAGGGAAAAGGCAAGTAAGGATTTCTTTCAATGGTCCATAATTTGTCTTCACATGTAAAACAGCACCTGTAACCTAAAAAACAAACATGCAAACATCATCTGGTTTCAGATTAAAATGTCAAAGGCGTGAGGGCTAAGTGGTAAGTGGATTGATTTCTAGACATTTTCAAGCGAGAAATAAATGTCATACAAGTTAAAATACTAGTATTTGTTGACCACAAAATACAGACTTCTATAACCCATTTACAAAATGGTGAGCTGAGGGTAAATGAGTTATGGCAGCATGCTTTCCTCCAGATCTACTATAAATCTTTCCAAAACAAAACAGGTTACACTCTGATAACTGTGTTATCCTGTTTGAGTCCCAAATGGCACCCTATTCCCGATATAGAGAACATTACTTTGACCGGGAGTAATAGAGCTCTGATCAAATGTAATACTGTTTATAGGGAATGAGGTGCTATCTAGGACAGAGCCTGTACCAGATGGATGTGCTTGATGGTTTGGAGAGGTTTGTTCAAGGAACCGGATTTCTTTTCCCCAAAACATGCTGTAATTAGTTATTGTATTGTTCTAACCCAATATTGCCAGTTGATGGAGTGAGTCAGAGTCATCTTATATTTACACAGTGAACTGACATTTTGGATAGACATGCTCTGGGCAATTGACTTTAATCTCTCTGTGACATTTGTACATAATCGATCAAAAGCTTTTACTCTAGATTGCTTTGTTTGCGCCCTCCATCCGTTGGGAATCAGGAAAACTACCAATAAATAACTATAGCTGTGAATACCATGAAATAATGGACAAATGGTGACAATACAGAAATCAGGCATCACAAAACGTATACAATCAATTACACTGGTCCAATATTAAAAGAGATGCAAGGAGTCATGAAGAACCTAGAACTGATACCCAGGTAATAGGTATTAGTTCAGTAGGCCAACACAGTCTTAAGGTTTGGCTACCCTACAAAAAGTGACCAGAGAATTTGCTAGTGCCACTCACCATGTGCCTATCTCCTCCTCTGTGTATTCGACCCTTGGGATGGGCTCTCCTCTGACAAAGAGAATAATTAAATTAACGGATACACCATCATAGAGTCCACATTCTGGAAAACCCTTGTATCTCTTTTTTAAATGGTTATCAAATTATGTGTAAAGTAGTCAATTGTCTTCGTCAGGAAGTAGAACTAATTGACAAAAGCTGTTAATTTTGATTTGCAAGTGGCAGTTCATTTTTGACCCAAACTCCGGAAAGGTTCAGCTTTTGGAAATACAGTATATGGCTGGGTAAGTAAATAGTTGTGTTAGGGCTACTGTTTAAAATGCTGGATGTTATAATAAGGAACAGCTTTGCTGGGCTTACTGTTTATATCTGAAGGCAATGTCTCCAATCATTTTCCTTCTCAGCCTATACACTGGATCTGTGAAACCCTGTACAAAACCGACACACAAAACATGACTAGAGCCCCAATATCAATAGTTACAAATTAAATACAGTACAATTACACTGTCATTACAACGGTAGTAGTGTTTAAGCAACGTAATGAGGTTATTCTTTGATGGCACAATATATTGTATTTCACATGAATAATAGTAAAATAATAACAGTTCAATTGCACTGTAACATGGATATGTGTGTCTACAGTAGCTAGGGTGACTGTTTCAATACATTCACTTACTGGGTGTTCTTGGTCTAAATCTGGATCAAACTTTGTTATAAGGTGGTGACATCTGTCCAGCTCTGAGAGTTTCTTTGGGAACCAGTGAACTAAAGGCAGCATTTTAAACATAAAAAAATCACAAATGTATACATAGTCTCATATTTATTCTTCATTAATGGCTATGTACAACTTAAAGGTAGCTTCAATAGGACTACATGAAAACCCAGGGTGTAAAATAACTACAGAGGTGAACAGACAATCAAGTATTGGGATTAAACAGGCTCATTCAACTTTATTGTCTCTGAGATTTACAGAGTGTGAACATGATTCAGATAGTTTACCTTTGAAGGGTTTTAAATAGGCTGCACCATATTCAATAGTTACCTGCTAAAGTTTTCCCTCAAATTCCACATTCTCACCTGCATTCAAGTTAGGGCTGTCACAATATCAGATTTTCAGTACACGATTATCGTGGCCAAAAGAATTCACGGTAACAATATTATTGCGGTATCTATAAAAATTTTGAAGTAAAAAAATGCTATCAGTCAAATTCATCTTCAACTTTGTTTAATGTGTTTTTTTTCTATTTTTTGGCAAATGAATTGCACTCAAAATACGAATGTATGGAGTTGGAGAGAGTCTGAAACCATAAGTCTACAAATAAAAAATAAAAGCATACAAAAAAAACAATTACACTTAATGGATAAACAAAATATACACTTAACTGCTAAACAAAAGTTCCACAAGGTCTAACACCGAGAGGAGTTTTTGGAAAAATACAAGACATTTTCGCCTTGTGAATAGGCTACGAAAAGGCATTAATTCAAATGCTAGTGTATAGGTCCAGACTCATAGTTTAAGCACATGCATCGTTTGTCCATGAATAAGCTATGGAAAAACCGAGAGGAGTTTTTGGAAAAATACAACGTCCTTTTTTCAATGTAAATAGGCTAAAAATACGGCGCATCTTCCCAGATCTCTCCTGGGGGTTCTAGTTGGGCTAACAAGTTGATTTCAACACCAGTACATAGGTCCAGTCTCCTTGTTTAAGCACATGCATCGTTTGTCTATAAGTGACATGAATAAGGTATCGAAAAACCAAGAGGGGTTTTTTGGAAAAATACAACTTTAGTTTTGCCTAGTGAATACGATATCATCATATGTGTATTATTAACATGATATCAATATTCCATTTTTTAATATCATGGTTATCGTCAATACCGGTATATCGCGACACCCCTAATTCAAGTACGGTTTAAGTTTAAAGTGTATTATGCAGAAATATTAAAGGCCCTTACATTTGACTTCTTTGGTTGTTTTGACATCCTCTGCGATCCTCTTGATGGAACTAATGAGTGTGCTGACATCAGATAGATGCACCTCACACCGGATAAAGTACTCCAGTCCTTCCAGGCTATCCCCAGGCTTCCGGCATGGCCGAGTTTCCAGATGGTGGATCTTAGCTTCAAAAGTCTGTCAGGCATAACATACTGCATATAGTATATTTGTGTATAAACATTTTCTACATTTACATTTTAGTCATTTAGCTGACACTAATCCAGATCGATAAGTACACAACACACAGTTTAGTAATAAGCGCATTCTAATTAATGAATTAGTTATCGGCAAAGGTCAGTGCTGGTAAGACAATGATGCAAATAATAAACATAAAACATATTGCGTTAATAAAAACAACAGACAGAGGTGGCGGGTGTGGAACTTAATCTTAAGCACTCTATGATAAGGTGAGTTTTCAGATGTTTTTTGAAGATAGGCAGAAAGGTAGAAACTCTATCCTATCATTTTAAAAGGCTAATTGATCATTACATACCCTTTTTTGATTGTTAACAAAGCTAAAAACTGTTGAGCAAATTAAAGAAGCAATAAAACTCTCCATCTTTAGACTTGTTCAGTATCTTCAGCATCAGTGTTTGTGGCCAGAAACAAAGAACTTTCTTCTGAAATTCGTCAGTCTATTCTTGTTCTGAGAAATGAAGGCTATTCCATGCGAGAATCTGCCATGAAACTGAAGTTCTTGTAAAACGATGTGTACTACTCCCTTCAAAGAATAGCCCAAACTGGCTCTAATGAAAATTGAAAAAGAAGTGGGAGGCCCCGGTGCACAACTGAGCAAGAGGACAAATACATTAGTGTCTAGTTTGAGAAACAAACGCCTCACATCTCCTCAACTGGCAGCTTCATTAAATAGTACTTGCAAAAACACCAGTCTGAACGTCAACAGTGAAGAGGTGACTCCGGGATGATAGCCTTCTAGGTAGAGTTGTAAAGAAAAAGCCATATCTCAGATTGGCCAATAAAAAGAAAAGTTTAAGATGGGCAAACAAACATAGAAACTGGACAGAGGAAGAACTCTGAAGAACTCAAAATGGGCGTTTACAGTCCTTGTCGGAAGAGCCATAATAATCAACTCTCCCAGAACTGTTGGTAGTTGTTGTGATGAGACTGGCCCATAGATACTATAAAAAACAGGAGTTAGAAATAGAATAATATAGTAGAAATGGGCTAGCTACATTCCTGTTTGTAAGCAAAACACAATTCAGTTTAAAGCAATTTCATAGCAATTTTCAATCATCAGAAACAGCAAATGTTTATCAATCTCAGAAAGACTAGCACCTCCAGTTTGTCACAATTACATATAGAGACGAACCTGAAAAATGACTTGGGTATCAAATTATGTGAGAAAATTATTCTGACACATTTAGTGGTGATGTTGGCTAATTTGAACATGCCAATGGACTTGTGGAAAGGAAGAAAGTGTTGGAACACATCCAACTACAAAGAATATGTTTAATTGTATCATGGCTAATTTGACAAGTTTTATAGTAGGTGTGCTGGCTAAAGTGAGCAGTGTGTATAAGTGGTTCAGCTTGGTGAGATATGCATCAGGACGAAATGTGTCAAACTTAAAGTTTTTTGTTTATTAATTTTATGACATTTAATTGTAATTTCATTCTGTGGTTAACATTTACTTTTTAGTAGACATCTTTTCCAGACAGATTTTCTTGAGCAATTACAATAAAATGCCATGCACAAGGGCACAATGACATATTTTGCCTTGTTTTTTTGCCTTGTTTTTTGTATGCTTGACTACTGCACAATCTGCCTTGAGGAAATCTATGAATATGACCATTAAAAATTTTAAACTTGCACCATGTGAACTGAGCAGTACTGGGGCAATACATAATAACCAACTCTCCCAGAACTGTTGGTAGTTGTTGTGATGAGACTGGCCCATAGATACTATAAAAAACAGGAGTTAGAAATAGAATAATATAGTAGAAATGGGCTAGCGACATTCCTGTTTGTAAGCAAAACACAATTTAGTTTAAAGCAATTTCATAGCAATTTTCAATCATCAGAAACAGCAAATGTTTATCAATCTCAGAAAGACTAGCACCTCCAATTTGTCACAATTACATATAGAGACAAACCTGAAAAATGACTTGGGTATCAAATTATGTGAGAAAATTATTCTGACACGTTTAGTGGTGATGTTGGCTAATTTGAACATGCCAACGGACTTGTGGAAAGGAAGAAAGTGTTGGAACACATCCAACTACAAAGAATGTGTTTAATTGCATCATGGCTAATTTGACAAGTTTTATAGTAGGTGTGCTGGCTAAAGTGAGCAGTGTGTATAAGTGGTTCAGTTTGGTGAGATATGCATCAGGAGGAAATGTGTCAAACTTAAAGTTTCTGGATGCTGCTGTTGTAACTAGGCAAAACCATACTCAGAAATTTGACATGAAATTGGTAGGGAAGAAGAATTTTACTAAATAAAAACTCCAAAATAACTAGTGCTCATACTGTGTTTTTTATTATTACTGTAACATATTGAATGGAGAGCAGAACACAGGTTTTTAATTTAAATACTTAATGGCAATTATAAGGAACTAAAGACATGACAAGGAACAATGACTTACAAAGGAACAGGGAACTGGAGAAACTAAACAGGGAGGTGATAAGACAAAGAGACACAGGTGAGTAGACTAAAGACACAGGAAAGATAAGAACCTAAACGCAGAAACAGAATAACTAGAACTTAAACACAACTGACATAGAAATGTAACATCTGGCACAGCACTGGCTGTGACTGGCTGTTACAAACATTGTTGTTGTTATTATTATTGTCATTAGTATCGTCTATTTTTTTCACTTAAAAAACTTTTGTTCAGATTTTTCTGTATTTTGTTTATTAATTTTATGACATTTAATTGTAATTTCATTCTGTGGTTAACATTTACTTTTTAGTAGACATCTTATCCAGACAGATTTTCTTGAGCAATTACAATAAAATGCCATGCATAAGGGCACAATGACATATTTTGCCTTGTTTTTTTGCCTTGTTTTTTGTATACTTGACTACTGCACAATCTGCCTTGAGGAAATCTATGAATATGACCATTAAAAATGTTAAACTTGCACCATGTGAACTGAGCAGTACTGGGGCAATACAGAGCGACAGCCTTTTGGCCTGCTCAGATATCACTCCCCACTCCAATCAAATTGGGCCCGCACCACTCCTCGCTCCCACTCCGCTCACATACTCTGGTCCGGTAAGGGAAGAAAAATAATGTTCACTATATAGTCAACCCACTTTGATATGCCTCATAACTTGAAATGGTAAATGAGGAATACAATGATACTTCATCGAGGGATATACAGTCATTTAAAAAGGTTTAGTTATTAGGGCCAGGAGTGTTAAGTAAAAATACAATACAGATGTATGGATGTGAACTTAAAAGCATTCTCAGTCTGTCAGTCCTATACTGCATGAGCAATGTCCCCGAAACTCAACCTCAGATTGTAGCTAGAACTGCATTCTAATTGATCGATAGGATAGATATGATAGGGCCTATAGAAGCATTTGACAATGGAGAAAATTGAGGTTAACAGCAACAACAGGCGTAATTAAAGATGCAAGCAATGTTTCCAGGTTTCAGCAGCATAGCTAACCCACTGTGCCACTATCAAGGCAAATTACAAATTTCCCCATAATTAGCTCTTTCTCTAATCCTAGCCCACTTTCGAAAACAGCACAAAAAAATGAAAGATAATGTAATAAGTTTAGAATGTATGTTTATTTTTATTTTCATAGACATTTTTTGTCCTAGACTATTCTTAATCTGTTTCCGTGAAACACTCTTTCACAAAGTTTTTTTTTGCTACAACAGTGTTTAGGCCTAGGCCTAATAAACCACACTAGAGTTTAACTAGACTTACACACTTGAGCTCGGTTTGGGATATACAAAATATAGCCATTATATTGCCACTGTTTGGTCGATCTGAAAGTACTTTGCACAGATGGTGTCTTACTATTGTAGTGAACATGTTTGCATAGTTTTATTAAGATCCAAATATCTGTGTGTGATTTATCACCCCGCCCACATGAAAATTATTTGATCAGTAGGAGACAAGTGTTTTTATGTTGTAGTCTGAAACATATAGCATTGTTAGAGTCTCATGTATAGATGCTACATGCCAAGTTAAGTACAGATTGGTCATTCTGTCCCAGAAGACTATGGATTTTGTGTGGAAAATTATGTGGATGCGAACATAAAGACAGGTGACACACTAGAAGAAAAACCTGAAAATGAGTAGAGCAACATAATGAAGGCAGATGCTTCCATATAGTTCACCTGCATTATACAATTAAGAAATGAACATCCAATCATGTTCTGTGGCATGTGTAAAATGCTGAGCAGTCCCAGTTGGCCAGGATTTTGGATCAAGATGGCAGGTGGAAAGGATCTAAGTGACTTTGAAAGAGGGTTTATTGGGTCTTTTCCAGAATGATAAGGCCCCGATCCTCAGGGCATGAGGGGACACTGAATGGTTTGATGAATTAGAAAATATTGTGGACACAGTCACCAGATCTCAACCCAGCTGAACACCTATGGGAGATTTTGGGCCAATGTTTTAGACAGTGCTCACCACGACCATCATTAAAACAATCATTGATAGAATATCTTTTGAAAGAATGGTGTTCAATCCACAGAAAATAAAAGACTAGAAAGGCTGATGTCATAGAGCCCCTGTACATCAGAATGGAACATTTTGGCAGCCATCTTACCTGGAACCTGTTCTAAATCAGCTACAATAGAAAGACATGGTAAAAATGACATATTTCCTTTATAATACATAATGCATAGCATAACCCATATAATGATTGTACTTTTCAGAATCTAAACAAATAAATCCATTTGAAATAGTTTTCAATAATGTATTAATTTAAGAGTACAAAATGGCTATGGTATAATGTGTGCAAATGTATATTTATTTCCTCTGTTAACAATTTACTTTGATTTTACATTCTAATATATGTATATACAAAAATATTATAATTTCATTTAAATGTAGAAATTTGTATTTTAGTAACAATAAGCTAAATGGAGCTAGCTAACTAATTGAATTTGGAGCAGCTAGGTTAGGTTACTTTGTTGTGGCAGAAATAGGATCAGCTAGGTTAGGCTACTTTGTTGTGGACAAAACCTACCCAAGATTGAGAGTGTTAATTTAAAGAACACGGAGGTTTACTTAGCTAAACAGCTATGGTTAGCTTTCTTATTCATTGAATAAAAACACGCTACATAAAATTAATTATGTTATCATACTTTTCTACACAATTAATGATGCATGAAAAAAAATTCCACCTGTTTCCATATCATTTGTCCTTTTTGTGTGACAAGTTGATGCGGCATAAAATACCACCATGTGTTGTGCCATAATTTTTCCAAACTGGTCCCAGGCATTACTAGGCAGCCTATTACCTGGGATGTAAGATGACGTAGCTATTGGGATGTCAGATCCCATCCCATCTATGCTTTATGTCTATGGTTTCATCCCTAAAATAGAGTTCCAGAGACCCTAGAATCTATACTAAGGCACATTGAAGTTCTGGTGGCTCATAGTGGCCCAACACCTTACTGAGGACCTTTATTTAGTTTTTTCCAATAATTTGTCACCTTCTGTATACCAAATGTTACAACTAGGGTGGCTTGGGGTTAAACGCCTCCCTGGGTTAAACACACCCCCAACCCTTTAATTCTCCACCAAACCACCACATATTATTTACACACATTCCTTGGTTGCCACTATTCTTGTTCAACTAGAAAATGTTGTTGAATCATCTCAACTGAGCAAAGTAATTCTACAAAAATGATTTTGACATAAGTTGATCTTATTTTTTGTCATTTAGAAAACATTGTCATGCGATCTGATGAAGTTAGACCTCTAAACTGATTTTTGATATGTTAGTAGGAAGGCCTTAGGCTGTAATCCACTTGTTCAGAGAAAGAAATGATAATACTTTTTTATAGCAATCCTGGTTTTTGTGGTAATCATGTTTGGGGCTAAACGACCCCTCTCCTTCTGGGCAAAATGCCCAGGGGGGTATTTTACCCCTGAGAATATATTGGTAAAATTATAACAAAAAATGTGCTGAAATATAATAAAAGTTCAAGATAAGGCCTAATATAAGTTGTTTTTAGTTTAATAGCTAGTCTACTGATCATATATTAACATCTAATTTAATAGCCCTATCAACTGGAACTGATATTGAATGAATTGCTCAATATTATTGATTTAATGTTTCTAACTCAATACTTTCGCATGGTTAACAAAACGTATTTAAAAATAGTCATCAAAAATTATTTGAAACTGTAATAAATGTTATACATAGCTTTTTCCATTAGGGTATTGAAATGTGTAATATCACGGTTAAAATTGTTTTGTTAACTCACTTATACTGCTATCAAGATTGAATTCTTTTCAATGGTATAGATTACATTGATAGAATGATTTTGACACCTAAATATGGAATAAATCTTAATTGGGGGTAAAAAAAACCACAGGGGGCATTTTACCCAATAGGGAGAGGCATTTTTCCCGATAGTGGGGTGAAACGCCCCATTTACATGGTTTGGCATTTGATTAAGTTGCAATAAAAAAGAATCATTCTGCCCAATATTTTTTTTCTAAATGTAATTGTCAGACGATAGTCAATATGTTCATATAAAAATATGACCAAACATTGCTTTTTTGAGTCAGAAAATACAGATTTCCCTGAAGGGGGCGTTTTCACCAAAGTTTCCCATGTCACACGGGTGAGGGACGTGAGCTTTAGAAATTTCCCAGGATTAGCTTTTTGTAGTGCCACCGTGTGGCCAATTGGTATGGCATTTGATGGGAGTGTGTAGGCTAGTGCAATTGAACATTCTGCCAAGATTCGCCTTTCCACGCCTTACCATGTCATGGGATTTGCACTTTCATTTTCCACTTCGGAAACTGAAGATTAATATCCAAGGCTAACAAAGCAGCCAAATTTCAATGTCAAAAAAGAAACTGCAAATAGCAATTTGTTTCTTTAAATGATATACAAATACTGTAAAAAAATAAAATAAAAATAATATATGTTTATTTTCCCATAAGGGAAATATATATATAGGCCTACTGCAAAAAAGGGAGTCCGTGATTAGTGATTAGTTCAGAAAAAACTATTTTTATTTATATGAATTAAATAACTAAATGGGAATTAGTTTACCATTTTCAGTCTTGAAAACGCATTTTTCCAATCACCCATAGGCATAATTAAACATTGACACATTTTTCAAGATTTCAGCAACCAGTTTTTGTCAGATTAAGTATAGCCTACTGTTTCTTGTCACAGTTAGCCTTATTTACGGTTGATGCATGAACGCCAAGCACAATCTTCAGGCAAAGACAGTATTTTCTCGGAAAGATTATACTTATTTTACGTTTGTTATCTTTTTATATCTATAAACTTAAATCCAGCTAATCTTAAATCCAATTCAACTTTTCGTTAGTACAGAAAAAGCCAAAGCTCATAACGACATACCTCGAACACCTTGAGAGAGCGCGACAACGCTGGGGTCTTGGAACTCCTTAGGGTGAAGAAGAGATTGAGCAAAGCTTTTCCATCCTCTTCCTCAAACACGATCTGCTCACTCGCTTCAGCCGCTTCTGCAGCGGCCGCCGCTGCCTCTCGTTCTTTTCGCGCATCCTCGATCAAACTTTGTCGTCTCCCAATGAATCTGGGAGACTATGCCCAGAAGAGGCACATTAAATGGTTATAATGTTACGTTTGTATAGATATTTTTGTACTACTCTGACACTGCCTTGCAAAGTCTGATAATGGAAGTTTTCAATTGTTACAGGTACGTCTCTAGCTCGGGAACCTCACTGCTGCTATCCCTGCATTTCACTTGCACATGCACCTTGCACATTCAATTGGCCTCTTAGCACATTTAGACTTGCCATTGTACTTGCATTTTTCATTTATTACACACTACCTCGGGGACCTCACTGCTGCTATCTCCGCATTCCGGTTGCACATGCTACCTTACTCCTTCAATTTGCCTCGATTGCGCATCTGGAATGCCATTTAGAATTGCCATTTGTACCCGAACAATTATTTATCCCACTTGTAACATACACTATACTTAATACTTGTAAATTTTCTGCCCTCTTCTATTTGCACTTCTGGTTAGATTCTAACTGCATTTCGTTGTACTGTACTTGTTCAATGACAGTAAAGTTGAATCTAATCTATTATTTACACGATCCCTACAACCTTCAATACACTAGATATGGTGGACCGCTAGCAGTTAAAGGGTTGGACAAGTGACTTCGCAGGTTCGAATCCAAAAGTCCATAAGATGAAAAGTGTATCATTATGGTCTACTAATCGTCTGCTGAATAACTTAAATAAGACACAGTTTATAGGATTGGACACAGAAGAACTTTCGCACACCAAGTCTAAAGAAAGCTTATTTTAACCATTTGCATAGTTCATTCATAATGTTTAAAAAGTAGAAATGATAAAACACAATAAGTCATTTTATTAATAAATGTGTAGTCTTTTTTTAGTGCACTTTCTAACTTTTATCACAATACTCGTGCGTAAAAGTGGCCCATGCCAATTATTCAGGCTCTGCGCTCATTAGCCAAACAACGTTATAAGTCTAAATAAGATCAGCAAGAGACAATAATACCAAGAACGAAAAAAATGAACATTTCCACCTAACAGTACAGCGTGATACGGCTTTATAATGGGAATAAGAACTTTACTCCTTACCGTAACTGAATCAGACCTCTCGAGCTCCGATGCTGCCCTGCGGATACTCTTCGTTGAAGACGAAGAGCTGCTTGAAATTGGCATCTTCAGAATATCGTTTTTGTAAAACAGAAACTTTATGCTCTTGTGCAATGTAAGGGTAATTGAGGAAGTCTTCGTCGTAACTTCATCAGATACGTCGACTTAGATGAGTGAGCACAGAGCTTTTTTTCTCTGTCACGGATGCACTACTCCTTGTCTTATTTATTGTGTGTGGGTTTTTTTTGTGTGTGTAGGCTATGTGTGGAAGGGGGGCATTTGTTAGTCCTTCTGACGTCAAACAAACAGTTATCCTTATCAAACCACACAGCACCAGACTCACGCTCCCCAATTTGTCTTTTGTCTTATAGTCTTTTTTGTATTCATGCGTTTTCCTAATGTGTGCCATATTGTCAAGTAAAAATTATATAGATTTCCAATTGCCAGTTAATGGGAAAGTGTCGGTTAGTCTCACTCACCACTCAGCACAGAATGCTTCAATTTTTTTAAATGCATACTGCATGCTGAGTTCAATCATCAATAATAATTTTCCTATAACAGGGCTACAGAAGGCGTAACATCGATTCTGACGAATTATCAGTAACTTAAAGGAAACTATAAGTAAACATACTATACAAAAATATGATTAATAAATATGCAGAAATGGGCATGATGGTGTTTGGAGCGCGGTCAAAAAATAATAGTATCAACAATTTCTAGCCTAATGCTTTCCCATCCGGAGCTGTACATTACTGGACAGGGCCCGGTTTCCCGATTACGTGGCACTTACGACGGTTTAATGATGCACGTAACCTGATGATGGACTTTGTTACAACGGTTTTACGCGTTTCCCAAACCGTCAAGTAGGTCGGTCTTTATAAAGTACATCGTAACTGCTACTTTATGGAACCAGGCCATGTTTGGGGTTTGGAATTGAATTAGTCCATTAATACGTTTTTAAATATAGCCTATTGCATTTCGATATAGCTTGATTACTTATCAGAAGCATATACTATCGCTGGCGGTGTATTCTTCTACTACTTAGGCATCAATAGGAAAATGTAAAACTCGAAGAAGTAGTGAAATTTAGTGTGGACGAAACATTATATCCAACCAATGGTGTGGACTTCAGCCAATCAAAATCATATCGCCGGAAATCGATCAAATGACATCAAATAGCCTATCAGTTCCTCCCGTAGCTATATAGAATATATGTTACAGAAATCAACACATGATTGGTTAGCTGGGAATATAAAGCATATTAGGAAAATCCATTCTAATTGAAATCAAAGTGGAACGCATGAGAAAAGAAGCATTGAGAGCTGAAGAAATCAATGTTGTTCTTGACGAGGTAGAGGCACCACCTATTCATCAAAGACAGTAGCCTACAATGCGGTGTTTCAGACTCGTGAACGTTAATTTTGAACACCTTTTCTTTATTATTTATTGTTATACGTACGTTTTTCTTTATCATCAGTTGACAATTGTATTCAATTACATTCACATCCACTCTTATTATAGGGTAAGATGGGGTAACTTGCCCCCCCCCCATGTAATTCACAAAAATCCCACAAGATGTGACCAAATTTTCTGCCAAACACTTGGCTGCCACTGGTCTTGCAGAACTAAAAATGTTCTCTGTGTCATCACAACTTTTGGACATATTTCCACAAAGCGTTTCTGATGTAAGTTGATCAAATTTTTTGAAATGTTTAAAGACTTCCAGGTATGTTTCAATTAAGTTACATCTATACAATTTTTTTATGTAAAAGTAGTGAAGCCTTCAGATAAATAATCCACTTATTTAGAGAGAAAATATTGAATACTTTTTAAATAAAGTAGTAATATGTTGGATGAGGGTGTTGGGGGCAACTTGCCCCCATCTACAAGGGGTAACTGGCCCCCAGAGGCTAATTACCCCCTTTATGGTTATGCATGGCATTTGTACAGTCACAAGCTCAGTTTCTGCTTGCTAACTGTAATTAGTATTAATTTTAATAAAATGTATGCAAAAAAACAGATTAAATGGATTTTAATACAAGTGTAAACCCTACTGGGGAAATTACCCCCCTTGTTACCCCAGTACAAAAAACAATTTTCTTAGAACAACATTTCATCAAATATTTAAAAAAGTAAAAATTGCATCAGTTTGGTTCCCTTATAGTTTATTCTCCTAAACCTAATCATCATCCACATACCATTTCTTCCCCAACATTTTCATTTTTGTATCCGCAGGTAGACATTATTCCTGGGGGGGGGGCAGTTACCCCATGTGGGGGGGGGGGG
>JACXGI010002716.1:38467-70490 GCA_016801175.1 Esox masquinongy | reverse complement strand
TATATATATATATATATATATATATATATATATATATATATATATATATATATGTATATGTGAAAGAGAGACAGTGTACAGACCCTAAAAGTGGAATACATCATCTACAGTGTCAAATCATTTTGAAATCCTGCATGTTAGAACTTTATCAATCATCAAAATACCAGTTGATTTCTGTGTTACAGTAAAGGACTGGTGATTAACATATCCTTTATTTGTCATTCTAATGGTGCGAAGCTAAGCTGCAGTGTTTGGTTTTCACCTGATGTTACAGGACCCGTGTCAGCTTTTGGCTCATCGGTCCATAGAAAATTCTTTCAGGAATCTTGAAGAGTACTGACAGGTGCTTCCAGGTGAGTTTTGGAAATGTGACTTGGCATTTTGAACCACTTGGGTCCTGTTATGTTTGACCAAAAACAAACTGCATTCCACATTCTTGACTCTATATCAGTGGTCAAGTATATTTTGAGGCCTCAGGACCTAAAAACGTATTTTCATTGAAGGAACCATGAATTATGCTCTATGTAAGGAGAACTCTATGTAAGGATGGCAGGTCAACTGTCAGGGAATTGAAACTGAAGTGGACCTGAGTCATGCAGCAAGATAATGATCCAAACACACTACAGCAGAGTTTTTGAAAAGCTTATTTATTCAAAAACATGCATTATTGACATTGGTTGCTAGCAATTTACTGTGGAAAATGCCTACTCTTTTTAAACATGTTTACTTTGCAACAATTTTGTATTCCTACTGGTTAACATTGTAGTTAATTCTACAGGTGTGTGTCATTAATATTGTTTTTTAGTTTGGTATATAAGCAAGATTCATGCGAACACTCTGTTTACTAATGAGATCTGTTGTAGTTACATATGACTGCAATACTAGCAAAAAGCCAATGAAATGCAAAAGCATTTTTTGAGTTTTGTCTTTGAGTATGCTTTGAATTTCAACAGCCAGACCTAGAACACCACATGGACATGATCAACATTGGTGTTTCAAAAATTACTACTGTTCTTAAGAATAATCTTATTCTCTGTTTCACTATTTTGTTAGGGAGTCGTGTCTATGTTGGCTATGAATTCTGAAACTTGTGTTATATTGTGAACAGACCAATACAGAGGAAAAAGATTTGATAGCGACATTCAAATTTGCTCATTCTAGACTGTGTTGAGGAGATCTTTATGACACAGATGTATCATTGCTAACATCAATAATTAGTACATGTAGTAGTTGAACTATGGTGAAATGTCCCTTTAAATATGTCACTCAATGACTGGGGGGGTGGGAGGACGCAAAAGGGGACATTGCCCTTTTGGTTGTGTTTTTTCAAAGAAACATTTGCTAAAACAGTCACTCAAATCGTGGCAAAATAAATTAAACCACACAACTACTCACACTGTCAGACCACGGACAGAATATGCTGTCAAAGTGAAAACAGTTATATGATCTGAAGTTGAAATAATACAAATTTTTACACATTGTGTATTCATTTACACATTAATACACACAATTTTACACATTGTATTCAATAAGATATGAATGAGACACCAAAAAATGGCAAGCTGTAGATTAAAACAAAAAGTCCACTAATCATTTTGATTATCATTTAAAAACAAAGTCCATTCTCCTGTCCTTCTTTATGAAGTGAATAATGGCAGGTTCATGTACTGTAGCTTGTCTTTTGATTTATAATCCAAAAGAAGTTCTTTTTCGACCGAGATCAAAGCCAGGGCTGACAGGCGGGCCATCGCCATCCTTACATACACTCACTGCAAAAAGCTAGCCAGCTAGTAAGGCACAAGCGTGAGAAAACAAGATAAGGCTCGCTATTGGCTCAGAATTATTGACGTATACTTAGGCCCTCTAAAGGGCCTTGAGGTGTCATACAATTATCCCACCTATTACAAGACAATTTCTGATTGGTTGATTGTACTCTCATTCCAAAATGCCAATGACGTTGGCTGGTGCCTTCTATTCAAAGCCTGGGGGCCTAGTCAAAGAGCATTGAGCACAGCTAGGTAATTTCTACCAAGATACTACCAACGAAAAATTCTGATTGGATTTTTTTTTTTCTCTTGGATATTAACCCTTCTTTTCCCAACATGAACTGAAAAAATTAAATAGGAAGATCATGACAATTAAAAAAAGATTAAAAAAATTAATGAAAACAAAATTGCAAATTATAATAGATAAAAATATATACAGATTTGTATCTGTATCTATCAAATATCACGGCCATCCAATATTGGTTTCCGGCCTTGTCCCTTGCATACAGAGATTTCTCCGAATTCACTGAATCTTTTAATGATATTATGTACCGTAGGTGATGAGATGCCAAAACTCTGCATTTTTTTACTTTGAGAAACGTTATTCTTGAATTGTTGCACTATTTGCCCTCACAGTCTTTCATAGAGAACGTCTTTCAGGTGAACCCCTCCCCATCTGACAGACCCATTCTCTCTGGAATGATCTCTTAATACCCATATTACTGACCTGTTGCCAAATGACCAAATGAGTTGTGTGATATTCCACCAGGTCTAGTTTTTTAACATTACACAACTTTTCCAGTCTTTTGTTGTTGCCTCTGTCTCAACTTTTTTGAAATGTGTTGCTGGCAACAAATTCAAAGTGGGCATATATTTTCAAGAAACAATAAAATGTCTCATTTGAAATGTTGTCTTTGTACTATTTTCTATTGAATATAGGGTTTAAATGATCATTGCATTCTGTTTTCATTTACATTTTACACAGTTTGCCAACTTTTTTGGAAATGGGGTTGTACATAGGCGTACAGAGGCCCGTTATCAGCAACCATCAGACCTGTGTTCCAATTGCATGTTGTTTGCCAATCCTATGTTATCATATTACAAAGCTAATTGATCATTAGAAAACCCTTTTGCAACTGTTAGCACAGCTGAAACTGTTGTGCTGATTAAAGAAACAATAAAACTGGCCTTCTGTAGGCTTGTTGAGTATCTGGAGCATCAGCAATTGTGGGTTCGATTGCATGCTCAAAATAGCCAGAAACAAAGAATTTTCTTCTGAAACTTGTCAGTCTATTCTTGCTCTGAGAAATGAGGGCTATTCCATGCAATAAATTGCCAAGAAACTAAAGCTTTCATATAACACTGTGTACGATTCCCTTCACAGAACAGCACAAATTGGCTCTAGCCAGAATAGAAGGAGGAGTGGGAGGCCCCGATGCACAATTAAGCAAGAGGACAAATACTTTAGTGTTTAGTTTGAAAAACTCACATATCCTCAACTGGCAGATTTATTAAATAGGACCTCTAAACACTTGTCTCAACATCAACAGTGAAGGATCCAGGATGCTGGCCTTCTAGGCAGACTTGCAAAGAAAAAGCCATATTTCAGACTAGCCAATAAAAAGAAAAAATTAAGATGGGCAAAAGAACACAGACACTGGAAGCCTAGTCTGGCCAACTTGTGATTAGAAGGAATGAATGTTGTTGCATTCGAACCTGCGTCTCCCATGTGACAGGCTGTGTCTTTAACCACTACGCCACTAAGCATATATGTGTGCCAAGTGATGGTATAGTGTGTGCTGTGGTATCTGGCACCAAGAAATTACAGTAGATCCTTTAAGACCAGTAAGTTGTGAGGTAGGGCCTCCATGAATCAGACTTGTTTTTCCAGCACATCCCACAGATGCTCGATTGGATAGAGATCTGGGGAATTTGGAGGCCAAGTAAACACCTTGAACTCGTTGTGTTCCTCAAACCATTCCTGAACAATTTTTGCTTTGTGGCAGGGCGAATTATCCTGCTGAAAGAGGCCAATGGCATCCAGGAATACCGTTGCCATGAAAGGGTGCACACCCTTCGCTCCCAACGTGCATCATTGAGCCTTGGCCACCCATGACCCTGTCGCCGGTTCACCGCTTTTCCTTCCTTGGGCCACTTTTGAAAGGTACTGACCACTGCAGACTGGGAACACCCCACAAGGGCTACAGTTTTGGAGATGCTCTGACCCAGTCATCTAGCCATCACAATTTGGCCCTTGTCAATGTCGCTCAGATCCTTACGCTTGCCCATTTTTCCTGCTTCTAACACATCAACTTTGAGGACAGAATATTTACTTGCTGCCTAATATATCCCACCCACTGACAGAAGCCACGATAACGAGATTATCAGTGTTATTCACTTCACCTGTCAGTGGCCATAATGTTATGGCTGATCAGTGTAGATGACGATAACTGACTTTTTGGTCAAATGAAAATATAAGAGAATTGTAGAAACCCCTCCTCTTTTACTGCCCAAGGGTTTGTGATATATATTCCTCAAAAAATCACGCACGGATGCGTACTTCGAAAATCCACCAGAAATAGTCGCAATATAACCGTAAACAATTTTATTTTAGACTTACTATAATGTAGCTACTGAAGCTTGTAGCCAGCAAAGTTCTTGTCTATCCTGAACAAATCCATAATTTGATTTGACTGTGGCAAAGCTTGAATACCGATCCCCTGCATGGCAGTCTGCGTCTCTAACCACTATGCTATTTAACAAGGGGTAGTCCGTCGGTCAGTCAGTCGTTCACTCACTCTGTAAGAGACATTCCCTCTTCTTGGCCTGCTCCGCTTACGTGGTCCGGCAAAAAGTGTTAGGGACAGACGAATATAAGTTTGTTTGGATTGCAAAGAAAAACATTTGTGAGACATAGATCTCACGGTCTCAAGGGATGGTTTGGCAGGGCTTTGGTTGTGGTAAAGGAGATTTGTACAGGGTGAAATGGATCTTGAAAAAGGAAGGCTATCACTTGTAATGCCATGCCATACCCTGTGGATGACGTTTGATTGGAGTAAATTTCCTCCTACAACTAGACAATGACCCAAAATACAGCTTCAAACTATGTAATAATTAGGGACGAAGAAGTCAGCTGGTATTCTGTCTATAATGGAGTGGCCAGCAGAGTCACCGGATCTCAACCCTATTGAGTTGTTGTGGGAGCACCTAGACCGTATGATACGTAAGAAGTGCCAGTCAGGCCAAGCCAACTTGTGGGAGATGCTTCAGGAAGGATAGAGTGAAATCTCTTCAGATTACTTCAACAAATTGACGACTAGAATGCCAAAGATCTGGAAGGCTGTAATTGCTGCCAACAGAGGATTATTTGATGAAAGCAAAGTTTGAAGGACACAATTTTTATTTCAATTAAAAATACATATTTCTAACCTTGTCAATGACTATATTTCCTATTCATTTTGTTATATTTCCTATTCAAACTCATTTCATGTATGTTTTCATGGAAAGCAAGGACATTTCTAAGTGACCCCAAACTTTTCAACTGTAGAGTATTTTTTACATTGTCTTCTCCAACACTCAAACCAGCAACCTTTAGGTGATTGGCACAATTTAAACATCTAGGCTATCTACCATACTTTTGGGGTAGAAATAGGTTACTGCTACTGGTTTAGAAAAGTGACCATTTGAGTTCTGAATGTGTGATGAATCCAAAAGTTTTAGCAATCAAAGTTTCTCAAAAAAACATGGTCCAGATATTTATATTTCAACAGCACTGTTTTCCTCAAATAAATTATAAAATATACTGTAAATTTCCTAACAAAAAAAACTAAATGTTTAAGAATGTCAAAGAGAATGCATTCATTTTTAACAACAATCACATCTAGTTTATATACATGTTTCTTTACCACTAATTTTTACAACTGATAATGGTTGTCTTCATAATGTTGTTGAAAACCTTGTGCCTCTCATCACAAACATTCAAAGGTTATGCCTGATATGACCAAAGCTATATTTTTCTTTCTCTACGAATATGTTCCAGCTTGATGAATAATAATAAATAAAAAAAACATTTTAGTTAAGGTGAAGCTAATTTGATTACTGGACCTCAGAACTTACTGACAAGTATAGTAATCATGGTTACAATGTCTTTTCCCAACATTGTTAGATATTGTTAATTCTTCGTATACAGAGAAAGTGACCAGATGCAGTAATAAAATCTCCAATCAGAAATTGAAAGATCACTCTAAAAAACCTTTAGGAGATCAGACATCCCATTCACATCCTGTACCAAACTCACCGGTTTCTGAAATAAATTACTGAATATGAGCCTAGAAAAAAAAGAACATGTCCCCAGTGTATGTTCTTTAAGATGAAAATTTAATGAAATAAAAATAAATCATGCTTTAAATGCAATAAACCGAAAAAATATTTGTGCAATGAAACTTTATTTTATCACAGTAATGTTTATCGTTTTATTTGTTGGTTAGCAAGCAAGACATTTTTAGTAATAGCATAGATAATAATGGCATAGATGTGACATCAGTCAAAACTCCTTGAAACAAGTCATGGTATCAACAAAATTACACAACAAGCCACCTACAATTTCATACATGACAGCTTGTTGTCATTGTTGCTTTCTAGCTATCTGATTGTTAAAATCATAACCCCACTTACAGGAAGTACTTACTAGCACATATGCGGCTGGAGGAGAAATTAACACATAAAGTGGCCAAAAACTACGATTAAGCTTGCAAATGACCAACTTACCACAAGGAGTCACTAAAGCGTGTTGAGACAACTCTGTCTAACTCCAATCCCACCAACTCCGGAGGGTGCAGTGCCATTTTGCACCACCACATGAAAGGCCCTTGGACATTGTGAATATGTTGCTGCCACAATTTGCTTTGTTAATTTAACTTTTCTGACATATGCTTTTACTCAAAACTTGAATGTGATGAACCCATTTATATCCATATTTTGTATGTAATTTAACTCAATCAAATGATTATCAGAAACAATTACTTGAGTGATGTGACTAACAAAATTTAATTATTAAAATAAAAGATTACTTACATTACGTGCTGTGGCTAAATTTGTCAAATGAAATCTGTCTTCACCCATCCATTACTTCCCATTATTTTTTTTTTTATTTAAAGAGATATTAAATGCACTTATTCTACATGTTTTTTTTTCTCCTGCACAAAAGAATCCTGTCTTGGAGGAGTGAATTGAATGGCAGTTCCTGATGTTCATCCCCCCATGAGAGAGTAAAATGCAATGGAAGTCAGTATCACTTCCTCAAAATAGACAGAATTAAGAAGATACCTCAAGAGATCTGTAAAAAAAAAAAAAAGATGTTGACATTTTTGCCAAGGAGGCAGTTTTACATCTAACTAAAGTGTTCAGTGCAGTAATTGGACAGTTGTTACGTAAACCGTCAGAGCCGATGGGCATGTCTCTCTGAGCTGTTGGAGAGAGAGCAACCACTGCAACAGTTCATCCGTTGTTAGTGGGCAGATGGACATTATGGACTAACGCTCATGTACATTATTTTCAAAAGTCATCAGCTCACAAAATATCCCATTTACACTTGTAATTAATATATGTAGTTCATTTTTCTGTTGGATGGATCTAGCACTTTGTCTGAGACACCAGTTTTAGTCAATCAATCAATTAAATGTATTTATAAAGCCCTTTTTACATCAGCAGGTGTCACAAAGTGCTTTTACAAAACACCCGGCCTTAAACGCCAAGGAGCAAACAACAGTAGTGTTGAATTTCAGTTGCTAGGAAAAACTCCCTAAGAAGGCCAAAATTTAGGAAGAAACCTAGAGAGGAACCAGGCTCAGAGGGGTGACCAGTCCTCTTCTGGCTGTGCTGGGTGAACATATTAAGTGTACAAATTGTAATAATTAATAAATGCATGTGGGCTGAGTCCAGAGTTTATTTAAACCTAGTCCAGGTCGGAAGCATGACCAGATGGACAAGAACAGGGACAACGGGGGGGGGTCAGCAGAATGGCAGCTGAAATCGTCAGGTATCGTCTTGATCTGCAACCCAGCACAATAATTTTGCAGCGTAAGACCTTGGGGCTGAGACATGCTAGTGTTTTTAACATGACTATCAACATTACAAGATAATTCCTGTTAGGTTTTATATTTGTTTTGCTTCTCACATTTTGTTGTGAGAGTTGTAAAAATATGGTGTTATTACATTGTGTTATTACATTAAATGGAAACCTGAGGAAAACTTGGGAATGTTAAATAGTGTTTGTCTTGTTGTGCAGAACATGTTAGGGAATGTTAACAGAACACTTAGAAACTATTTTCAATGATAAAAAAGATATATACAGTACATTGTTACTATAAACATTATTTGAATTAATTAAATGATTTTGAATATTATCATCCTAATGTTAAATCTTAGCTATAACCTAATAGGAATCATACTTCATATTTTTGGAATGTTCCCAGTTTGCTTGGTATTTTCTTTCAACTATATGTTCTGCTAAAAACATGGACATGCTTTGAACTAATCCTTGTCATTGAGCTCAACTGTGAGGTTGGTCATTAGAGGAACAGCAAGACAAGTTGAGACATCATTTATGTAAGCATGCCAGTGAAAAAACAATGACGATAATGTAATGTTTTTGTGTGTGTTTACAGACCCCATGAAGATTAGCTGTTGTCACAGTGTCAGCTAATAGGGATTGGAACAAAGACAAAGATGTTGATGTCCACTTTTCATCTCTCAACTTTTTACTTTGCATAACACATTTCAGGATATTTTCCTACTTCCCATTTTGATTTTACTTGTTTAGCACATAATCCAATTGTTAGGTTTAATACAGACTCCAAGACCATTCATGTCCTTGAGAGTTTCAATGCCTGAAGCATGCCTCCCGACCAGTCTCAGGGTGACATTACCTGTCAAAGCCTGGAATGCTGACTCATTTTGGCCCAGGGCTAAATCCAATTTTTTTGGCCAAAATGGAAATGAAATATGTAGATGTATCAGCATGCCAATGATTAGTTTGATATTATACTCATTAGGGGTTTGGCTTCTATCACAATGCTAACTTGGAGTTTTGATGCTACTTTGTGTGTTTACTCGATAGTTCACTCGATATTCCATCTGTGATTAAAATGTATGATTTCAGTAGTTTAAGCTGCAAATGTTTCTACCAATCCGATATACAACCTCTTTTCCAAAAAAGTTGTGATGATGCGTAAAATGCAAATAA
Organism: Esox masquinongy; assembly: GCA_016801175.1. Lineage (NCBI taxonomy): Eukaryota > Metazoa > Chordata > Actinopteri > Esociformes > Esocidae > Esox > Esox masquinongy. The sequence continues at coordinate 61,481 of JACXGI010002716.1, read as the reverse complement.
AATCCGAATGCAATGATGTGTAAGTAATTTATCCCTGAATTTGATAAAAAATTGTGCAACATCAAATGTTGAAAATAAATTGTATTGTTTTTGGAAAAAATACATGGCCATTTTGAATTTGATGTCAGTAACACGGTTCAAAAAAGTTGGATGGCAGCACATGTTGGCAGCACATGTTGGATGGCAGGACATGTTGCTTCAAAACCTGTATATACTGTTCAGCATTAACGGTGCCTTAACAGATGTGCAAGTCACCCATGCCATGTGCACTAATGCACCCCCATACCATCACGGATGCTGGCTTTTGAACTGTGCACTGATAACAAGCCAGATGGTCCCACTCCTCTTTAGCCCAGAGGCCACGATTCCCAAAAAGAATTTCAAATTTTGATTCGTCAGACCACAGGACAGTTTTCCACATCGCCTCAGTCCGTCTTAAATGAGCTCGGGCCCAGAGAAGGCGGCAGCATTTCTGGATCTTGTTTATATATGGTTTCTTCTTTGCATGGTAGGGTTTTAACTTGCATTTGTAGATGCAGCGATGTACTGTATTCACAGACAATGGTTTTCAGAAGTGTTCCTGAGCGCATGCAGTGAATTCCACTAAAGAATCATATCTGTTTTTATTGCTGTGCTGCCAGAGGGCCCGAAGATTATGGCCATCCAATGTTTTCGGCCTTATCCTTTGCATACAGAGATTTCTCTGGATTCTCTGAATCTTTTAATGATATTATGTATCGTTGATTATGAGATCCCCAAACTCTTTGCAATTTTACATTTTTGCACTATATGCCTGCACACACTTTCACAGAGTGCTGAACCCCTCCCCATCTTTACTTCTGAAAGACTAATCCTCTCTGGGATGATCTTTTTATACTCAATTATGTTACTGACCTGTTGCCAATTAACCTAATTTGTTATGAGATGTTCCACCAGGTTTTTGTTTTAGCATTTGTTTAGCATTACACAACTTTTCCAGTGTTTTGTTGCCCCTGTCCCAGCTTTTTTGAAACATGTTGCTGGCATCAAATTCAAAGTGGGCAAATATTTTTCAAGAAACAATAACTTTCCAAAGTTTCAACATTTGATATGTTGTCTTTGCACTATTTTCTATTAAATATATGGTTTAAATGGTTGCAAATCATTGCATTCTGTTTTTCTTTACATTTTACACAGCCTTACAACTTTTTTGGAAATAGGGTTGTATTTTTATGTAATTATAATTCATTTGGAAATCATAGTTCAAAATTACCCACAAAATGTAACTACCTGGTGGTAATTGCAGTATGTACTTACAGAGGTTTTCATATATTGTTACTGCGCCTTTCAAAAATATCCACATATTTGAGACTGCACAAACCATGTTACAACGTCACCTAGATGCTCTCTCAGATTTTCGCAAATAGGACATTACTGCTGAGAGAAATTTAATTCAAGACGCAGTAATATTTATTATTAATAACAATAATTACAAGTACTAAAAAAGGGTCTGAACACATGACATATTTCTTATTTTCAATTAATTGGCACTTCTAAAACCATGTTTTTGCTTTGTCATTATGGTGTATTGTGTGTAGATTGATGCCCCTCCCACCCACCCCCCACACACACACACAAAAACAAAAGATTGTGAAGTTCATGACATGACAACATGTAAAGAAAGTGAAAGGGTCAGAATACCTTTCCGCACGGTAGGAAGCTAGGCCTATATGTTTATTGTCCCTTTTGGATGGTGCAACCAGAAAGCCTAAACATGACAGCCAGTTTGTGAGGAATGGTACTGCCTTATATAAGTACACATTATAAATACATTTTATCAAGATAAATCCTTTGTAACACCTACAGTAGCATTACAATATTGTGTGTTTTTCCACCCAATTGGTTCAGTAATAATGGTCAAGGTACATATTCATTATTAATACTTTAGGGGTTAATTTAAACAGTATGAAAACCATATTATAGACCCTACTCAGTGATGTGTAAATACTATATAACGCTTACTTCATTCGTTTTATTTCATGCCACTTATGAATGGAGCAAAATTCAAAACTGTCAAATGATACACTTATATCACACTTTCATTACACCTCTGAGCTTTTACCTGGTCACTGCACCTGCTTAGCACCTTATCCAGCTGAACACATGTATCACCTCAATTGGGATGCATTTATGTACCTTATCCATCTGTATATACAGTACGCATGTATCGCCTCAAATGGTGTAATTGATCTTTTTGTTATTCCCTTGTGCACAGTGTTTTCATGTATTACCGAGCGTTGCATGACAGTCTTTATGCTGTAGGACAGCGTGTCATTGTAAATTTGTATTGGTCCTCAATTGGCTCAGTTGTTTCCGTAACACAATACCACATTCACATATGGTGCACGTTTTTGGTGCAAGTGTCAACATTGAGTGAATATTTTAAGGTAGGCAGTGAGAGGCTATTGAGCCTCAAACAGTCTAAATCTCAGACACATCAGGTGCATCTATCAATTAGAGAAACCTTGTGACAGTTTTTGTTAAATTAGATTATCTACATTTTTGTAATAAGCCTGTATTTGCTGACTTTTACTTGACCATACTTAAACCTCTGAGCTAAAGCTCACCCAAGATGCACGGCTTCACTTGGGCTGGATGGGCGGAACTACAGCTGTCCTTATAAATTACTACATATGATTAGGATATCCCTAATTCACATATTGTGGATGTTAGCTTAAATATAGCTAAAGCACATTCAGACCAATTCTCCCCTCCTGCACACATTTTACATTCACTTATATTCGACCATCTTTGAAAAGCTGTAAAAGTTCCATTATGGTATATCAAAAAAAAAGCTGTAGATGGCACAGTGATTACCCACACTATTGAGTGCTTTTTACCCTGTCTGCCATTATTCATTTGAGTTGAGATGACCACGTGTCGTAAAGATGCCGATGGAACACAGGCTGTGTAAATGTTATAAAATACTGTCATTCCACTACACTCAAAAGAGTTGAATACTATGCATTTGTACCAAGTCATTCTGCTTTTATCCACACTGCTGTTCTGAACAGGAACTCACATGGATCAATGTGTCAGGGCGCACTCACCTGATCTCAGTTAGCCCCGTGAAGGAGTAGCTAGAACATGATGAGAACAGGAAGTCCCAGCTGACGATGTCTTTTCCAGTAAAGGGTGATCAATTTGCATGAACTACTTGTCAGCTTGTGGCACAGTGAAGGTTCAAACATAGACTGCGTATGTTAGATTGGTGAGACAATACCGCACCTAAGAGGTCCATTTTTGAAAACAATAATAGAGTTTGCACTTCTTGGTGCCATTTTGAATTACTACTATGGATAACTTTACAGTGCTTAAGTCTTACATACTTGGTATATGCAAATATTCTCTGAATCCATGTGTGTTAAGAAATCATAGATGGAATGAAAAGTTCCACACTTCTCTCCACAGGTCTTTAGGTCAAATCTCCCCTTCTGAAATTAGAAAAATGCAAACTCTGGCCAACTGTATTTGTCCTGATGCTCATTATCTCAAATCTCAGTTTCATGATGCATCTGAAGTACCATTACATTTACATTGTCTCTCCACGAGAGATTAGAAATGGAATCATTTGTTACCCACAAGCAATCGCTTATGATATGATATCTTATACTGCAGTTATACGTCCAATACTGCAATAACACGGTTAACCGTTCATCTGATTGAATCCAAGCCTTCACAATATATTGTATTCCAGTCTATTTCCTATGTGCAGGCTATAAGTGAGGCCCGGTGAACATCTGAAACCCTGAGTCTAGTCGGGTAACGGCTACCTAAATCAAGCATATCTACAGGGAGAGGGACGGTCAACGATTTACCATCACAGAAGCCAGCAGCACATGAAATACATGTCCGCTCCCCTCTGTCTGGTGCTTGAGAATCAAAGGCACCTACGAGGAGTCGCAGTGGCATCGAGAGGCTCAGGCCTGGGTTGGATTTCTGTAGTGAGTCTGCCCTGGAGTGTCTACTGTGCTGCTTTTATTAGTGTAGCCTCACAGAACTCAATCCATATTCACTATGTTTATGTGTGCGTGTGTGTGTGTGTGTTTTGGTGCCCTGTGATTATCCCTGCTCTCTCGCTGATAGATGCGCCTATTCACCAGGAAAGTAAACACATGGTAGCATGCGCCACTCACAAAGTAATAGCCTTTGAGCACAGAAACAAAATAAACATTAAACACACGTATATATGCCCCAGAGCAGGCCTACATACCGAGGGGGGGCATGACCTTTTCACTTCTTGTAACACATTTAGATTAATAGAACCCCTTTAATTTGAATTGTATGGCTACTGCACATTATTTGTGGTTTTATTCCTGTCTAGACCTCGCATGCGTCCCAAAAGGCACCTGATTGAAAACAAAGTGTGCTACTTTTGACCGAAGCCCTGTGGGCCCTGATCCGTAGTGCACTAATTAGTGCGCAAAGGGTGCCATTGGGAATGCATCCCATTTTAGTAATCATATCCTGAGTTAAAGCCTTGCGAGGGACATGGTAGAACTCCCTGGGCATAAGCATCTAATAAGGAGAATGAGGATAGGTGTTGCAAAATTGAACAGCTGCGATAGTAAATAAGGTTTATGTGGCAGGGGAAATGCAGTCGCTCATCTGTCAACAGGGTAAGCGTGGAGGTTGTTGATTCCTTAGGGAGAGACTAAGCGCTAGTGGCTCGTCTTTTTCACACCAACTCCTGGACCATGTCCCAAATGGCACCCTATTCTCTGTAGTGCCATAAGGACCAGGTCAAAAGTAGTACACATCATAGGGACTAGAGTAGCAGATGGATCTCGTTCTGCTTCATGGCACAAGCTGGATGCTTTAACTGGTTATGATTAAGGGTGTAAACTATGCTTTTATTAAAAAAAACTTAGATCCCATGGACGTTCTATCAGATCAAGACCAGGGCCTGTTTTGACATTACACAGGAAAATTGTCCAAACTGCATTCCATCAACACATAAACTGAATGCTAGTTCTAAACCAAAACACGGGGCGTGTTCAAGACCATAGCTGGCACTTAAAAAAACAGTTTTTATGTAGATAGCCACTTGACTTTTATTATGTTAGTATCACTTACAAGACACTGACATGGTCAAAATAGATAATTTCATACAACCACTTAACATGTTAATATACAGTGGATATAAAAAGTCTACACACCCCTGTGAAAATGCCAGGTTGTAAAAGAATGAGACAAAGATAAATCATGTCAGAACTTTTGCTTTTGCAAAGAAGAGTGGGCAAATATTGCCATGTCAAGATGTGCCATGCTAATAGACTCCTACCCAAAAAGACTGAGTGCTGTAATAAAATCAAAAGGTGCTTCAACAAAGTATTAGTTTAAGGGTGTGCACACTTATGCAACCAGGTTATTGTGAGTTTTTTATTTTTCCCCCTCAAAGATTTCAGTTTGTTTTTCAATTGAATAGTTCACGTTATTTGTCAAGTATTCCATTCCATTGTATTGGTCAATATCCAAATCATTATATCAAGAAAATGTATGTTTTCTCTCATCATAACATGTTGAAATATTCTGTACCCTTATTTCCTATAGATATTAGATTTAGGAAGTTATCCTTTAATTTGAACATAGAAGTGCAGTTTGGGATTGGCATTGACTTTCAAATCAATGTAAAAGCTATGGATGCCTGACGTTCAACTCCCTGGGGCATAACATGAATGGGCCTCTTGTTTTCTTGTTGAACTCTCGCTATTTGACAAGGCTGCCTTTTTTACCTCATATAAAGGGATAGAACCTAACAGGCTCATTTGAGCCATTTCTTCAGGAAGACACAAATGTAGTCACTTGGATGAGCTGGTTAGACATGAGTCAGGGTGGCTTCTCGTTCCATTCAAGCCAAATCACAGAGCTCATGCAGCACTATTAATAGTTAGGCACATTGCCCAAATCATCCATTCAAAAAATTATAATTTTAATTTTGTTGATTAGACCACTGATTATTCAATTCCCAAAATTGGTGCATGTTAGCACTCGGGCGTTTAAATGCGTCATCGTATTCCTTTTTTTTCAGTGAGGAAAATGCTCTTGAAATCTGACTGCTGACTTTAACTCAGATTTTTTTCATGATTGCATTATCAGCTGACTAATTAACAAAATACTAAAAGATGGTGTTGTGGTAAAGTATCCTTTTAATTTTCCCTTTCAAAATTACATTTTAGGCAGAGAAAGCTATACCATTATAGCTAGCTTAGGCAAATAACAGTAATAATACTTTTAAGTAAATAAGTTGTTAAATAACTACTGTACAGACACAAGCATTATGTTAACCCTCTTTAGGCTGATAAATGCTGGCCAAGATGAAAGTTCAGGCTAGCTAAAAATGTCTGATTTTAAAATACATAATTAAATTTGAAGATGTCTTCATACAGTATGTACTGTGTAAAGATTATGCAATTCGTATAAGGTTATACATCATGTTCTGTCTGCTTCAATCCAATCTTGTTTCAGCTGTTATGCCTGAGGAGAACGTAAAGTCCATCAAATGGCTAACTGACCCCTACAAGACTTAAACATTGCTACTGTCATTTCTCCGCATTTCATCATGCCAGCAGAGCCATACTGTTTTTTTAAAGCTATGAAAAAAAACCTGGATTTATACCTTTATTCATAGTTACATTCAATTTCATGATGGAACACAATCATGAAAAAAACAAGAGAAGCACATGGACAGCTCAGATAAGTCCTTGCCCCAGACCTCTTTTTGGATATATAGGCTCTTCTGATGTGAAGGGTAAAGGGAAGGCTTACAGGACCCCTCAATTTTTGGCGGGTACAGTAGAATACATTTTTTTTAATGTATGTGAAGCACCATAGTCTAACTCCCAATGGTACAGAGGGTAATCTTACAGTATCAACATGCCAAATGGTAATTACTAATGCTAAATGAACTTGTAGTTTTAATGGACTAGAGTGGCTTTAACAAATTAGTCAGCAGCGCTTAATGGCGTCAATTACTGATTGACAATTGAGAGCAACAGTCTGTTCAGACTGCAGCTTACAGTATGGGAATGAGAATTATGTATTGCGGACAAAATGTGGCTCAACAGATTCGTTTATTTTAGAATTCTGAACGTTTACTTAAGTGGTGAATTCAGTGGATTTGGTCAATTAAATCACTTGCTATTCATGCAAAAATATACTAAACAACATGGATGAACACTTTCACTTTCTGCTCTGATTGTCATCAGGCTCACGCCTGCTTACGCACACTGTTGCTGATATTCCCCTCTTGTGTACAATACTGTATATTTAGCTCTACTTTACAAGGACAAAACTCAGCACAACAGGATACAATACACCTGCATGATTTTGGCCCATGCTTACGGCCTTACGGCACCCAATAAATCACCTTAATGATTCCTCTGAGAAAACGAGCAGGCATTGATACATTATTAATTATTAGTAATAAAAAGCAGGTAATGAAAAGAAGAAATCTATTAATACCTGCTCTCATTAGTTTGGTGTTATTTGGTTGCGGAACATAAAACAAGCCATCTGTTTAGGGTCTTGCTCCAAGTCCCTAGACATGTATGAATGGAAGTCCTGACATTTGAAATTCACTTTATAGTGTATAAAGCGCAAATTACATTATGACATTAGGGAGGGGGGTCCCTAATATGTGCACGTGCATGCACATATGAGCATGGGCCTAATAGTAAAGATACATTTCGTAGCATCTAAACAGAAACAGTGCCTTTCGCACAGAGAGAGAATGCAACATGCTTGTTCCCAGACTACAAAAGCAGAGAAAACTGTCTCTGTTTGCAAACAATTCTTTCTTTTAGAAAACCCCTTTTTACTGAGTTAAGAGTAATTTTTCTAGAATGTCCTATTTATTTTAGTTATTGTCTGACAGGTAATTAATTATCCAGTAGGATGAATACCTACTCCTCTGGTTCAGTACTGCAGGAGGCGGGCTTCAAACAAAGAAGTGACGCTCATGGTAAGCGGTTCTTGTGAATGTTATTGCCACTCAGCCAAGCTCAAGCGGAGTAGAGAAAATATGAATCATTTCTATTTCCAAAGCTATGGTGTCATTGTTCACTATTCAAAGTACAACATGTATCTTACTTTATGTTTACATCACCCTGCATTCCACCACAGCAGGTCCAGATATTCCTGTGTGCATGTCAGTGTGCTTATTGTGTAAAGAAATTATTTCAATTTCAAGCTAAACAATGAACTACGAATTATACAGTGAAATGTGCCAAACGGTAACTCAAAGAAATATGAAATAAAACACACTAACCTTCTTAGCTTCATTTGAAATAAAGGAATTGTTCCCATATTAGTTCCACTTTGTTGTATAGGTACTTCTAGCCATTGAAGACACACTACTTCATAGCAAGGGATGCATTCAATTCCCTGGATGGTGAATAGAGTTCATAGAGATATACACATGCCTTTTTTCCAGAAAACGTTTATGACTTGTGTCTACCTATGTGACAGTGCTCAAGGAGACAATTAATTAGTGAACAGAGCTATGCCCTTCCCTTTGCTAGCTAGAATTAGCAAGCTTGAAAATGTATGCATAGGCTACTAGCAAACATGATTTGTAAATTAATCATTTGACTTGGCATTTGACTTAAGGGAGTGCAAAGATGATGTCTGGTTAAGGAGAATCTTGATTATGGTCCTCCATAATGAAATCTGGGATGGGACTGTAGATTTGTCTCGGTGCGAGTGTGCCTACATTGCATGTGACATCTCAGACACCATTGGCCCAATGTTGACGAAAATTTGGTTGAAGTTGTCATAGAGATGGAATATGTACATGTGCATCACTTGTGGGGATGACATGTTTCTCCTGACACTATTTCAGTATGGATTGTACAGTCTGCTGTTTACCTGATTCACAGCAAAGTAGCCTAGCCAAGATATAAATGTCAAACTCTTTAAATGATATTACATTGCTATATTTTACTAAGGTTCAACTCACATCCACCTGAAAATGTGCTTGTGTTGACATCATTTTAGAAATGCATAATCACTTTGACAACTACACACATTTGTCAGAATACTAGGTACACCACTCCATTAATATATATATTTTTTTTACATCTATAGACCTGTAATCATGTGGTAGTGCCTTGCTATATATAGTTTTCTCTAGAATGATTGAACCCCTTGGAAAGGTTTTCCAAACAGGACTATCAAAAAAATGACGCTGTTTCCGCACCAAAAATTTGAGAACTCTATACGCCAATTGAGTTAAAATTGTTTAAAGGTGCACTATGCAGGTTTTGACGCCACCTATCAGCAGTGAGTTGAATATCAGTTCTATAACTCCATTTAGATCTGACACTATCATTACTAAATACGACCATACTGACCGGTCTGAAGCAGTGTCACCTCCAACCATCGATGCAGGAACAATGAACACAGACTTTCGTTTCAAATGGGGTTAAAGTTGATAGGCCCTTTCCATAACTAAGGAACGAAGAATAAAGAAAGTAAACAGCTAAACAATCAAAACTTTATTTGGGCGATCTATTGCGTTAGATGCATTGTTTTATTTCAGAGACATGTTGATGGCTAGCTAACAAACTTGAAACCATAATCGTGATAGCTAGTGCTAGCTGGAACAATAATATGCACATTTTGACCAGTTTGCCCAGGGCTAAATCGAGCTAAAAGGCAATGTAATTGCTTCTTCCAAGCAAAAGTTGCTTATGTTTTAGATTTGGTCAAACAACCCAGAAAGCGTTAGTTTTTCTATATCCTTTGCTGAGAACACCAGGTTGTAACAGTATTTTCCATCAGCAAATAGTATTAAGGAGTGCCTGCTCGGACACAATTTAGCTAGCTGATGTTAGCTTATCTTCTCGACCAAAGACTTTCAAGAAACCTTATTAAAATGTATCTGCGCTCATACAAATAAAATAAACAAGAACATTGAATGATTTTCTCAGTCAAATAATTGTTTCTCCGTCATCATCAATCTAGTAACTTACACATGGCTTTCCTTGACTAGCCAACTAGCTAAATTAGGTATCTAATGTAACCTTACTTGTCAAGTAGAAAAGTAGTAACTCTGCTTCTGTTCATACAAACTTCAGCTCTAGCCATCTAATTATGCCAAATCCAAATTCATCCTCATTTTAATCCTTGCTTTGTCTGATGCTCACGTTGCTTCTGTATATATTTTTTTTTCTGGAGCGCTCGATGTAGGCCTACATGAACCCAAACAAGCTTGTCATTGACCCTCACCTCGAACACGTTCAAGGATGTACATGCTTATGAACGTCCCAGTCTTCTATGTTTTACTTGCAACCATGGCAGTGGGGATAGTGTCAGTCATGACTCGCTATCAGAGACTCTTTTTTTTTTACATTAACTGATGATACTGTACGTAAGGGCTATAATTGAATATTTTAAATGGAAAATGCTGCATAAGGCACATTTAAAGAAAAAAGCACATAAAAAGGGATCTCAGACGATTCATTCATGAAGTATCCAGATATTTCGGAGTCCTTGATCCTCATTTGTGGATTCTTCTCTTCAGCTCACCCCACATGTTTTAATAGGAACTACCCAGTTTTAGCCTCGTTGCAGAGGCAGCCTTGCACTTGACAGAGTCCATGATGCTCCAAAAGGCCTTGGAGCAAAACATCACCACAACATCAAATATCCACAAACGGATGTAAATGTCTAGATGACAGTAAATGCTTTCTTCTGGCAAGACATCCAAACAACTTGATGGCATGGAGGTGGTGTGCAATTGCAGTTTTTCAGAGTTAGTGACCTCAAGATTCAAAATTCTGCGATTATGTTTAAAACTGTGATCCTTAGATAATGTTTTACCTCTCCAACAATCTCTCTCCGTGTCTGTCAAATTACACTTGATTTTGTTTTACCTTTATTCAAATAGAAAAGTCAAACTGAAAGTCAAGCTTTCTTTTACAGCTCAACCCTCTATTACTGCAATAATAAAATATTTATCCGGATATGAAATACACACACATTAGAAAAACACGTAATTTATCAACCATTTTAATTACCTTTTAGGCACCAAAACATCTTAAGTTACTTTGCAAGACACGCCATGAGTTTATGACATAGCCGACAAAATTAGTTTAAATTACTCTGAATAAGCTTGTGTTACAGTGCCTTTTCAACATTTTATTGTGTAACAACAGTAAATCAAAACTGATTTAATTAATAGTGTTTGCCAAAAAAAAGTCATTTTGTCCAAGTAAAACATAAAATCTGCAAATTGTTCCAAATTACTTAAACTTCCTGCCTGTTGGGCCCTCTCCGGGGTTACCTTCAGATAGGGCCACAGAGTCACTGAACCCCCTGTCTCAGCCCCAAGGTTTTACGCTGCTATATTATTGTGCCAGGGGAGTAGGGTCAGTTCTCCTTCTCCTTTGTAAATCTAAGGAATGCACTCTCTAAATTGTCCCCATGTCCTGCTCCGTTTAAACTTGAGGACATTTGCCCCTGGACCACACCTCAGGACAACCAGGCCCGAATGACTCGTAGCTGTCCCTGTCCAAAGTCCTCCTGATTGTGTTGCAGATCAGGTAGCTGATGATACCTGACGATTTCGGCTGCCACTCCGCTGATTGTCGCTGTCCCCCCCAATTGTCCCTGTCCTTATGCATTTGGGCCCGGTTTCCCGAAAATGTGGCACTTACGCCGGTTTAACGATGCACTTAGCCTTAAGATAGACTTTATTAAGACAGACTTACACCTGTTTCCCACATTACGGACGTTTGGTATGGAATTAGGCCATTTTGGAGGTTTGGAATGGAATCAGGCCCTGAATAGGTTGCGGAATATAGCCTATTGCATTTCGATAGAGCTTGATTACTTATCAGAAGCATATAATATCGCTGTCGATGTATTCTACTACTACTTAGGCATCATAGGAAAATACAAAACTCGAAGAAGAAGTGACATTTTGGGTGGAAGAAACTGCTATATCTAACCAATGGGGTGGACTAATCAAAATCTTATTTCCGGAAATCGAACATGTGTCACCTAATTATCAGTTCCTCCAGTAGCTACATAGAATATATGTTACTTAAGTCACATAGCAATCAACGCATGATTGGTTAACTGGGAATATAAATCATAGAGGAAAAATCTATTCTAAGTGTTTGGAATACAAATGGTACGCAAGAGAATACAAACATTCAGAACTGAAGATATCAATATTCTTCTTGACGAGGTAGAGGCACCAGTACCTATCCATCAAAGACAGCACCAATACGATGCAGGGTTTCAGACTTGTGAACGGTTGATTTTGAACACTTTTTCTTAATTATTTCTTGTTTTACATGTGTTTCTCTTTTTCCCCAGTTCCTTCAATTACATTTACATCCACTCACACACTTATAATATAATTTGTCTAATTAATTGGTCCAAATCAAAACTGTTTTAATCATTTTTATTTAATTATTTTGCTTTAATATTAACAGTTCGCGATCACTCCTCGCATTGTGGAGAGTGGCGCTATTTCACAAATACAGTAAAGTTGCGTAGGACTAACGAGTGGTCCGGAAAACTTGTTAATTAATGAGCGATTTTACGTGCCACTTAAGTAACGATGCTTTCGGGAAATGCACCGATAACGAGGCCTTTACGTGCAGCTTACGATCATCTTAGAAATTGGGTCCAGGTCATGCTGCTTCTGACTTGCATTATAGACTCTGGACACAGCCCACATGCATTCATTAATTATTACAATGTGTACTCTTAACATGTTCACCGGGCACAGCCAGAAGAGGACAGGCCACCCCTCAGAGCCTGGTTCCTCTCTAGGTTTCTTCCTAAGTTTAGCCCCTTTTAGGGTTTTTTCTAGCCACTGTGCATCCACCCTGTTGTTGCTTTCTCTGTGGGGTTTCAGGCTGGGTGTTTTGTAAAACCACGTTGTGACAACTACTGATGATAAAAGGGCTTTATAAGATAAATTTGACTGATTGATTAAACAGTAGCTCTAAACAGCAGACCAGGGTCAGATCTTTCAGCTCCTCTTGCTTTCCTGGTGTTCATAGCTAGCAAAGTATCAAGGACTTCTTTTTCTCTGAATTGCCTTGCAGAATTTTATGCCACTATTTATATGCAAAGCTACAATACATATTTGTTTGAAAATAATCCAATCAGTTAGTTAATTCATTTAGAGTTATTACTCTCATTGTGCCTAACCCTGGCAGTCATTTTGAATACAGTTTGCAGTTAAATAATAATTGATACTGCAAGATGTCCAAACTCAGGCTGGATTCCAACAGGAACAACACATCATGTTGCAAACCAGCATAATGTTCCTAAATTGTAGTGTTTATTTATTTTTATTTACCTTTATTTAAATAGGCAGGTTGTTAAGGACAAGTCTCTTTTTATATGCGAAGAGTTGAGGAGTAACGGATTAATCCGTTACATGTAACGGATTACAAAAAAGAGTAACTCTAATCCGTTATGTTACCAACTAAAATATTGTAATCGGATTACAGATACTTTTGAAAAAATATATGATTACTTTTGGATTACTTCAATTGAAAAAGAATAGTTGCGCGAAATAATTATGACACGTTGCATGTTCGATTTTGTTTATATAATGTTTTAAAAACATGTTATTTGAACCAAAATAACAATCGCGCGCCTCAGTTGTTGGGTGTGATTATCATGCGCGCAAAGGTGGCCGCCCATAACCAGATTAGTGACTGATGAAGCGCTAGTTTTATTGGTAAAAGCAGGGTGTATCTGCGATAATATAAGCCTACCCATTTAAAATGTGATTTAGTTATCCACTCCACGCATCTTTCTCAGAACAATGATAAAGGATAGGCCTACCTGGTGTTATATATTTTTCAAGTTTCAAGGTCTATTTGTCAAACGCCCCGAACAACACAGCCAGGAAGAGTTTCGAAGATTAGGCAACTATTTGTTTGATAGCTGCAACATGGCGCTACCTTCAAGATAAAACATTGTAAGGAATTTATCATGACATTTGAGGAGAAAATGTGTGGGGAAGCACTTAGCCAAAGGATGATGATTTGCATTTGACACAGCCACCTCAACTCCGTCCATAGAGGTAGGCCATGTGATCCTGCTTGTACTTTGCATTTCAGAAAATTGTGGTTATCATTGGCTGCTGACCGCATTGAATTTAAGATAAGAGTGCAGGTGTATAATCACAGTATATTTCTTTCATTTGTGTTTTGAAAATCCATCGCTGGTGGCCCTAATAATCAAATTACATTCACGCGGGTAAAATGTATTTGTGTGCAGGTGTTCACGATTGAAAACGTGCATTCACGTGCCTGGGGCTTTTGCAACGTTTTGACAACGTTTGTGGTTGTGGAGCAAAACATCAGACTACTGCAGATTTAGTGTATGCAAGTGTATGCAAATTCCGTTTTTGGCCAGCTATGTAAACTTTAACATTGATTGATCCCGCAAAATGTGTTTAATTGGTTATAGGCTATTCCTATTTGTTTTCTAATGCCTCTTAATATTAAAGTAATCTAAAAGTAATCGGATTACGTTACTGAGTTTGAGTAATCAAAAAGTTAAGTTACTGATTACAAATGTGGACAGGTAACTTGTAACTGTAACGGATTACATTTAAAAAGTAACCTACCCAACCCAGACAATGCGCTACCAAAACCTAAAATACATTATGAATTGGCTGAAACGTAACATGTTACGAATGCTATTAAAACTTATAATATGTTATGAACGCTATTAAAACGTATAATATTTTACAAACGGAAGACAAACGTATCATATGTTACGAACAGTACGAAAATGTATCATACATTACGAATTTGCACAAAACATTCAACCCATGATTTGAACTGGCAACATTCAGCTTTGCAGGCGGGTGCCCTACCCACTGCTCCACACAGGAATTACAGATTTGTAGGGATGAGTAGGTAAGGTTTGGGGTAAGAATAGAAAATGAAATACGTAAGGTTAAGGTTTGTTTAGGGTTAGGTATTACAGCTCTGGGGATAATGTTAGGGTTTGGGTTAAGGTTAGGTATCACAGCACTGGGGTAAAGGTTAGGGTTAATGATTGGGTTAGGTTTAGATAGAAAATCACTTGTAATATTATAAAACCACTACTCGCTTCCTTTATCAGGAAGTTCCTATTTGGAACAGTGGGTAGGGCCCCCATCTGTGGGGCAGAAGGACCTGGGTTTGAAACATGGCCTTCAATTTTTTTTTCTGGATTATTACTCTAACATTACTTTGCTTAACGTAATATAGCTTACGAATCCAGCTGTCAAAGATTTACATAAAATAGTCTACGTAGTCCCCTGAGACCAGGTTGAAAATCCAAAATCCATGGAGTTTGGCAACTCTATTTGAATGTGTTGCTTGTAAACAAGTTTCAGGCCACCCCATTAGGGTAAAACTTGGCAAAAATTGTGTAATAGTTCAAATAATCTATAAAATATATAACATTAGTAGGGAGCAGTACTACAGAAAAAAATATTGTTTTGTTTAGCTTTCTCTGGAATTCTTCTCAACTTATCTGCCCAGCAATTTCCCTGCACGTTTCATTCATTATGCCTTAAAATAAAGGTTGAAAGCTGCTTTTTTTCCTAATTATATTTCAGGTTTTGGATATTCTTATCTGTTCTTCAATTAGAAAGTGCCCATGTCATGTCTCTTTAATAACGCAGTTAACCATTTAATTGTTCATCTAGCTAAAAAGAAATGTGCACGTTGGGTGATGATTCTGATTTGCTGCTGCTCATTTGCTGACATAGTTTGCAATAATACCAGATACACATAATGTACTTACTCATAATATACATCTGCCAGTTATGAGAAGGTTTTGGGGAAGTTCAAAGTATTTCTGTCAACCCACAAGGCAGTTATCATTAAACTGGCTACCCATGGAGCGACCAACTTGTGCACCACGCAGACAGACAGAGGAAATATTTCAAGAAATTAATTGCCAGACATAGTGTTACTGTAGGTTAGGCTGTTTAAGCCAATAATGGTTAAACAGGGGTGGAAAAATGTCAAAGTTCACTTGACTATATAGAAGCTGTGAGCTTGCAGTATCAGATATTTGTAAAATTTGTTTCAGAATCAGAATGCCTGTATTCGCTTAATGCAATAATTTATATATTCATTATTGTTCAAGGTTCAAGGTGTTCTGTGGTAGACAACATTTAAAAACACTAAATGTACTAAAGAAATTGACATGTACAATATGGCCAAATGAAATTAAGGTATATGAGCGGAAATAATATACGTCATACACCACATTCAATTAAAGTTGATCTGCACATTTATGGATTCATAGTTCCATCTAAATAGTATGTACACTTATGTGCATGTAGGGGGACCAGTCTCCCGGTCCCTGCCACTGAGAAGCATCCCAATAGCATAATGCTCTAACCAACATGCTTCACCATGGGGATGTGGTATTAGCCAGGTGATGAGCGGTACCTTGTTTTGCCAGATGACGCACTTGGCATTCAGGCCAAATAGTTACATTTTAGACTTAAATAGTTACAAGGCATAACCCTCAGGCGGCATGTGATAAAGTATGCCTTTTTCTCAGGTGTGGCTTCCATTGAGCCATTCTACCATAAAGGCCTGATTGATGTAGTACAATTTCTAAAGCTCTATTAGATTGGCCACTGTTCTTGGTCACCTCCCTGACCAAAGTCCTTCTTGCCCGGTTACTTAACTTAATTTCTGAAATTCTTCCATTTCACAATGATGGAACCCATTATGGTCCTGGGAACTTTCAATGCTGTAGCATTTTTATAACCTGTCTCAAAAAATCTTGTAATTCTTCCGACAACCTTTCACTGCGTGGCTTGTTTTTTGCTCTGACATTCATTGTGAATTGTGGGACCTTAAATAGACAGATGGGTTCTATTTTAAATCATGTTAAATCAATTTAATTTGACTTAGGTGTACTCCAAGTTCCAGAAACATCTCAAGGATTATCAAAGAACAAAGGATGCATCTGAGCTCAATTGCAGTGTCATGGCTAAGGCACATACTTATGTATGTGTATGAGACATTTTTCTTTCAATAAGTTGGCATACATTTCTAAAAACATGTTTTTTCTTTTTCTTTATGGGGTATTAAAGTATGTGTGATTGAATTAGATATATAACACAACAAAATGTGTAGAAGGTGAAGGGGACTGAATGTTCTTATTTTACCAAACATTATTATTCCAACATAAGACAATTTATTTTCTTTAATTATTATTATTATTACTACTACTACTGCCATTATACCTGAAGTCTGACCAGGATGTTTAGATTCCATGTATGTTCTGTCTCTCCTTATGCACTTGTGTATATGTTATAATATAGTCAATATTTTATGGATATGGAAAATGTAGTAGTAAAATACTGCATTTTATTATTCAGCTGTTACATTCATCAGAAATACAGTTTTGACCTCTTTATCATATGGGAAGATAGTTTGTGTTGCCCACAGCTATGTTTTTTCCCCAAAGACAAAAATCCACCTTGGTTTGTCACTTGTAAAATAAATTGATCCCAATGTTATGAATGCACAAATTATTTGTAAGGAACCATGAAATTATTATTATTTGGAACCATGAAAATGCCATGGAATGAGGCATGGGAAACTATGGAAATTCCACTGAATTATACTGTATTCTACAATGGATTTGTTAGCATGTTATCTTTTGTCTTGCCTGTTTTATTCACGTTACTATAAGTTTAAAAGACAAATTTGTCAAGCATATCAGCCTATGTATTATACATCTAGCAAACTTGCTGAAGCATACTCATGCATTCATTACTAGCCTAATGCCAACTTGAGTCATATGCAGTTCTCATACAAGGGTACATACACTAATAACTTGGTTTGTCACAGCATAAGTACCACAGGATTTAGAGAATTTCTTATATTCAGTTCCAAGCTTTGAATAGACTTAAAGATATGAGAATGTTTGATAAAAACTGGCAAGTCATGGAAAACTGAAAATACGAGCCTTTTTATCTGCAGGTACATTCCCATCCTTCATTTGAAGTTGATGTTGGCAAAAGGGAAGATAGCAAAAGCTTAAAACTTCACATTACTGTAACAGTGTTGCATTTTGTTCATGCATTTTAAACAATTAATTACCAAAACATTGCGGATAGTTGGACAATTTCAAAATGTGGAGTTATACTGGACATTTTTTACTGTTGGTTTTAGCCAAATATGTTTTGCTCCACATTGTCTCGAACTTAACGGTTGGTTTCATCAGACCTTTGTGTAATTTGCAAGTCACATTTTTGAAAATGTCATAACGTATGTATTCCACCCTGCATGTACACTCATTGAGTAGGTAATTGTTGAGCTGTTACAACAATTGACCTATGTACTTCTTGGCATTTACAAATGTCTTTAAGCAACACAGGACAAGGAAATGTGTTAACAACTTATTAATGTGTAGGTTTACAATGCTCCTGTCCATATTTACGTTGCTTCAGATTCATTGTAATAGTCCGGTCAAAAAATTGCCTTTTTTACCAAACCAGTGCATGTTCCAATGTATTTGTTTATGTATGTTAAACATAAAAGCAGTAGACTAGAATGCCTTGCCACTCTGATTTTTAATCGTATTTTCATGACTTAACTTTCTACCAATCATTGAAATGTGTTTCAACATGTCAATACAATTCTCCAAGGCTTTTTTGTTATTTATGTATATAATTTTGTTTTTCATTGCAGTGCCCCATGTTAAATGCAATGCCCATGACACACAAAGCACAGTACATTGAAACGTCTCCTCCTTTTCACTTTCAAGAAGGAAAGGGTTGAGCTGAAATTTGACCAAGCTGATCTTCATGCAAATTCATGGCAAGGTCGCAATCGCGGCTCCAAACGCCTGCTGGATGAATAGAGAATGAGTGTTCAAACCTAACAATCCTAGTTTGCTTGCTAGATTGTTAGCACTCACATTAGGGCGGCCAAGCATGGCTTGGCGAGTGCCACTTGTACAGTGAATTTGATTAGAGTGTTATTATTTCATCTAATTTTCTCCTTTTTTCAAGAGGTACCTGGTCCAAGGCAGCAGCAGGGGGTTACAGTGTTTCAGAAATACCTCAGATCTAACACCTCACACACAGACACACCATAAACACCTGAAACACATTATAGATGTAGTCATCTACATTACAATAATATCATTACAGATTTTTCCATGAGAAAGATATTGGTGCGATCACAGTTGTACAAATAGCATTCTTTGATAGATTCAAGCCTTTTCTTTGCTCTCTGCACACTGCACTCTAAGTCTGCTGCCGACTTACCTGACACACTCACAGTCAGTCATTTTGCCATTCAGCATAAGAGCCGTGATACCAAAATGAATGGCTGAAAAGATATGGCTTCGTCTACGCTAGTGTGACTGCATTGTTCACAGACACAGCTCATCCTGCATAGCGACACTGTCCGTCGGTCTGTCTGCCTGCGCGGCAACAAGCCATACAGTGGATAGTGGATAGTTGCAGGGTATATGAGAAAACATCAACATCAAGAATTCTACTTTGTTCAAACCCGGAGAGAGTGCTGTGCAGCTAGGATTGGGTACATCCCAAATGGCACCCTATTCCCTACATGGTACACTGTTTTTATCCAGGGCCCCAAATCTATATAGGGAATAGGGTGTCATTTTGGATACCAAACGGGTCTGCCTAGAAGCTCGATATGAGCTAATGTCACAGTCGCATCAGTGTGGGCAGGAGAACCACAGAACCGCTGGAAGCTAATTGGTAGTGTGGGAAATGAATCCTTCGATGACCCTCTACACCACAATTGGCCTAACTGAAGTGATGATGCCTTCCCTCGTTCAACATTCTGAGAGATCTTCAAGATTCCCTGTAATCACAGTCACTCTACAATGATCCAATTTCCTTTCAATTCAACAATCTATTATTTAATTGCTGTCATTATTCTGACAGAATAACCATTCAGATACTCACACATTCTTAATTTCAATATATATATTTTTCCTAATCAACATTGGTCCTGCCTTATTTAGCTATTAGAAATATTTCTGGATTTTATGGATGTCAGCAATCCGGACATTTTGTTTTATATATACAGGATATAAACAGTTTGAATTTCCAAGTATAACTTGTATGTATGAAAAACAAAAGATACCCTAAAAGAAAACCACTCAGTAGCATTCATGGGAGTGTTTTTCGAACAGTATCAGGCAAGATTCATTCCCATTTGACAGATAAAGTATATATCGAATCAAATGTAGGAAAGAAAATACATTTTCAAAATTCAGTCTTTATTCAGTCTGTATATAACAATGCAGTGAAGCACCATACTCCTGAGCATCTTTCTTCAGAGCGTACCTAATGTTTTGTGGGGACTTTCTGTAGCCTAAAGTACCTTGCCTCATTGTTTCTATTTTCCACCAGGGTGAAAGCAACAGAGTAAGTATCCTGACAGCAATGCATTAAATTTAAATCACCTTTCCATATCCTGGTGGAATTTCCTGTGATCCTTTTCCTATCACATTACGTTTGTCCCATGTAATGGTTTAACTAAGTGATATTATTTATGAAACGCGAACACACGACCAGCCCTTCATCTGTGCAGCCCTGTCATCAAATTAACACAACAACAAGAAATGCTCACTGCCAGGAGCTATCAAGCTCACTGAATGGGGAAATGCATTGGCTCTGTCATGCAGCCGGCTTGCGCAGAGACCGCCCGAGTACACGCGCCACACTCCGCTGTGGGCCCTCTGCAGCTGCGGCTGGGTGGCGTAGTCGGCGAGCCCTGTCGGGTCCCCCGGCCTCGCTAGCACCAGACCTGTCAGTGGCCCGGTGTGATCGCGGCGCTCCGCGTTGACAGGGGTGACCCCGAGTGTGTGATACCCCCAACCCCCGCGCAAACCCCGGCGCTCGCAGACCTAATCTGTGAGCAGCATCGCAGCAGTCGCTCGCCTCCTCCAGAGGCCACTGGGAGAGGACAGGTCATTACTGGAGCGTCCTTCAAAGGAAGGCCGCGAGGACTCCTCAGAGTGCTGTGTCTCTCCAACCTCTCCTCGATCACTCTTGGCACCGACCTAGCTAGGGTCTTCTGCCTGCTGTGTATTTTTACCATCACTTTACACACCTCAGGGGAGGCACGGGCCTGGGGAGAGCCAGAGTCGTGTTCTAAAAAGAGAAGGAGGAGAAAAAAAAGGGTCGGTGGTAGGACTTAATAAATGTGCTCTCGACACTGTCAGCCACCACTAATTACTGTAGTTGAGTACAATCTGTTACGGCCTTTAGTGTGGCGGTGTCACACAAAACAAACAGAGATCATGACGCCGTTCATCACTGTCTTACTTATATTGTCCTTGGGTGCTTTTGTGGGTTAATACATGCCAAAACCGAACCGTGTATATCTCAAGAGAAGAAGTTAATTGAGTACATTCGGTGATGCTGTATCTGTCGTTTCCTATTCTGCGCGTTTCAACAGGGATAAGTAAGTCAGATGAGTTTGCTGGTAATGGTTGATAAGTAATTCATTTGGGCCTTGAATTTATTGGAACCCTGCAGTTTTCATCAGATGTCTGGTCTAAAAGTTTCACATCTTACTCTTTCTTTTGATTTGTCTGGATACAGTGTCAGACTTTTGGATAAAGTATACAGTGTTTAACTTAGGAGCATACAATGTCTTGCAATACAATAATTTTACACCAATTCACACTTTCCTAACATCAGAAACAATTATAATTCTGGGCTAAAGACTGATGAAGCACCTGAGGCCAATATTTTTTGTACTCCGGGCTATAGTATGTACGGCAAAATCAAAGGCTTTTTATGCATATATGTGCTGACTGATTCTTTTAGAAATAGTAGCTACCGCATTTCACATCAGGAACGATTCCCTCGAATATGAAGTCAGACTACTGAGTGAAGCATACGTAATTAAGTATGAACTGCACTTCAATCAGTTGAGTTCAAACATTCAGTACTAGTTCTAGAAAAAGTTAATAAGGTGACATTGAAACTTCCAGAAATTGTTTGGCACTGTATGTTTGCTGGCGACAGAGATGGAATAAGAGAAGACTGAAAAATGCTTCTTGACTAACTCCTACCTGCTGGCCTAGAATAACTTAACTTCTGCATGCATTTTTGACAAACAGGACCTGTGAAGAACAAGTGAGAATGTGAGAATGTAGTTCAGCTAATGCAGAACCGGGCACTGGTTGCCAATCCATGGTCTGTGTGCCAAATGGTGCCCAGGTCAGTTTGCAGCGCACTTGTTTTAAACAGGACACAAAAGGAAGTGGCCTAGTATAGTGAATTATACAGCATAGGGAAGAGGGTGCCTTTGGAGTGCATACTTCTGTGTTGTTTAAATGGAAAAGGCACAGGGTACTCTGCATAGTGTTGTACATCAAATCGCTTCCCCTCTAATGCAAGGTGTGTTTCCATTTTTAGATGCCTTGTTTTACTTTGGTGTCTGTATCTCGTATATGCACTCAGGGTTGATTGTTCTCGTCATGTTTTTTATATACCAGTATATGACATCTTTAAAATGTGTCTGAAACACTATGCTTTTACTGGCTACTTTAACATTCTCTCTGAAAAATTCACAAAGGGAAAGAAATATATAATTCTGATGCATAGGATACAGTCTAACTATTTTAAAAGGAGTATAAGAACAAAAACAAAGATGTCCATGATAAAAGTAAATATGTTTCCAAAGTAAAGGATGAAATTACCCTAACTCCCAAATCTGGGCTTGACTTAGAAAATGTATTACAGTATGTAATAAACTATTGCCCTCTATTGGAGAGAAGAGCTATCTGCATTGATACTTGAAAAGGTTTTCATGCTATATCAGTGCAGCAGCTTTTTTGCCAATATTATTTCACATTTTAAACACACCTGTTCTCCTAACAAAACAAAAAAAAAAATATATATATATATAAATATATATATATCTATATATATATATATATATATATATATATATATATATATATATATATA
>JACXGI010002716.1:15991-38367 GCA_016801175.1 Esox masquinongy | reverse complement strand
TTTTCACTCAGTGTAACAAGGTTGGCTGGACTCTCCCCAACAGCTTTTTTAATGTAGTTTCGCACTGTAATTGGATAACATAGGTTTATCCCCAGCAAGCACTTTGTATGAGCAATCCAATTTCACATCCTCCTGAAAGGGAAGCCATTATTCCTTACCAAAGGTTGATACTGTAGTCACCCTCCCATACAAAATGAAGCACAAGGCTCTCTCTAAATCATATCAGCGTTTAACCTTGTTACCAAGCAATCTGTATTATTGTCCTATAATTTCATATTTTCCCCTGTCCTCACTGTGGCACCCGTTGGCTGGTATTTGGAAAGATGAATCAACAGCCTGTTTGTGGACAACAGTGCCTCCGCAGAATCAGAACGCTTGACTATTACAGGGTTCTCAGCATTTGGCATCATGGTCCTCACCATCAAAACGTGTTTTTCAGTTTGATGAATATTTCAGTCATGTTCAGTACAACAACACATGGGCTAGCTAGTTAGTTGGGGTGCATTTATAGTACCAAGCTCCATGTTGCCTTGCAAACAGCATTAGTCAATAACTACACATCAAATATTCTCCTCAAGAAAAGCTTAAAGGTCCAGTGCACTCAATAACACAATTTCCCTATGAGGTCAACATAACACTGAAATTCAAAAAATTATGGAAATTCAACTATTTTAAAAAAGCTGTTTGAAAATAAATTCTGTTAAGGTGAAATTGTAGTGTGGGTGTCAGTCTCTTTAATGGAAAATTCCAAACCTTGCCACTCTTTGTCATTGGCACATGACATTAAGCACTAGGATTGAAATTTAAACTGAAGAGAATGACGCACAGTCTAGTGGAATGGGACATATGGCCTACTTTGTAAGGCTGGATTTACACAAAGCAACTTTGATGCACCTTTGGTTGAAGTGCTGTGGAAGCGGTGATCACGATGGACAGAAGAGAAATTTGCCAAATGGGAGCTATACAATTACATTGGCACCAGAGCTAGTTGCGGTTTTTGTTCTGGTTTGGCAGTACAAATAAATAAAAGTACATTTTGAAGTGTTCCCAGACCTTCCTCGGACCAGGTTTAACAGAAACCTTTCAAAATAAACTGTGGTTCTTGCTAAGTTTGCTTGTTGCTTGCTATTGAGGACATGGTCTAAATTGATCATTAGACAATAATCAAATGGTTGCTTACAAAAAAATGGAAGAATTCACAATATAACACAATATATTACTTTAAAACTCTCAACCCATATTTGATTGACTGTTGCATGCATATCAGATGTGTTAGAATTGCTTTGTGTATAAGTAAAGCTGTTTGAAATTATGTCCCTTTTGACCAACCACTGCAACTAAAATGGCACGAAAAACTGCATTGTGCAATGCCAGCCTCATATCACCAAGTTGAATTGATAGTAGAGACCATTGACTGCTCATATGGGTAAAGCGACGGGCTTTATCAGACCATCCGAGTTCTGTATGCAAATATTTTAAAATTTTTCTAACTGAGTATTTCAATAGTCAAGCATTTTTTTAAATAATTTATTAAATAAGAACAAACAATGTTTTATCAGACATTTATAACACATTTATTAGAACATTTAAGGCTAAATGAAGGGTTTGAAGATAAGTGCATTGCTTGAAGCATTTCCGACCTCCAAGCCAATCAAACCAACTTACCAACAGGCAACAAAGGGTCTCCCTGTACCTACAGGCTAAGCATGGTTTGAATTACAAGGGGTTGCCTACCGCAGGTGTGAGGAACCTGGGCACTCCCTTAACAAATCATGGTGCACCATAGGGGTATAAATATTAATGTGGGCTGCACTCCCAGAAAAAAAAAGTATATATGATTTCCAACATCAGATGCCCCCCAAGAGATCCTGCATGAGTCAATGTGTATTTCAACCACCTAGGGTGACTAAGAGCAAGGGATAGGCTACATCCCAAAGGTTATATTCTCTTAGGACTCCCTGGTCAATAAATCAGTATTAGCCCACATGGATTTTCCCAACACATCCCATGAGGTGGTACCATTGCTTTAGCTAAAATTGAAATTTGACATTGAAAAACAAGCTCCCTCAAAGCAATGCACAATTAAATTCTTGTGACATGGCACCCGACAACTACGTAGTGAGAGTTAAGAAGAAAAATATATAAGCAAAATTATAGCCAATGTAGCCAACATTTTGGTTAAAGGCAAACCATATCTGCTGCACTACGATATTTTAGGTGACTAACAGTTGAAGTCAGTACAGATCTTTCATGCAGGGTTTGGCATGCTTTTTCTTTGAATGAGATTCAAGTCAACAGCATAGACCTAAGTCAATAAGCAGTAAGCAGAAGCAATACATTCCCGATAGGGTGAGTGCAGCCATAATGTGCAGTCGAATTCTCAACAGGTTTTTCTTGTGGCACACTGACTCTTTTGCAGCGGTTAGGGGTACATCTTCTGTTGCTGTTGCTCTTTGGTACTTTATTAATGTACTGCTCTCCCCATTGTTAATCCGTCTGTGCACCATTAGAATCTTCAGTCTATTAGACGCTGGAACTCCTGCCATTTGATCTGAGGAAGGCAGTGACATTTTGCTTCATTAAAAGATTGATTCCGTTATCAGCAGGTACTACTACTGGTTTTGGGGTGTGGAAAAGCTTGGCACAGCGCTAGCTGTGGTGACAGAACGTGTAGCTGTACCAGTGTGGAGACCCATCATTCTTTATACAATTTGCTACACACTGGCTAATATGTCCCAATTAGCTCTGCCGCTTTCCAAAGTGTGAACTTGTACCTTCACTGATTTGAAAGGAAATTACAGAATATTTTATACTAATATGGTGGATACTCCCTCTAGGCCATGCCAAAAGTAATCCAATGCTTGATTTGAAGAAAATAGTAAAATAGTCGTACAATATGAACCCCATACAACACCTGGCTCACCACCTCAGCCTTGTGTTGAAAGTATATTATTGACATATCTCAGGTATTATTTTGGTGTTAGCATTTCATTTGGGAACATTGAGTGGTGAAAGGATTTTGGTTATAGGCCAGCTCTGCAGGGAGATGAAATGAAACCATGAGACATGGACTTAAGGTGGCACGGATTCTTTCAGAATATGTTCTCGGAAAAACTAGCTGAGACATATTGCATGTTGTCCATTTGCCAGGTGTTTGTGTAACTACATTTAATGTAACCGAGGCCAGATTATTGGAAGGGATTTAGGAGCTGCCCCTCTTTCCACATAAGAGTTCAACTTGAAACATGATCAGCATCTTCCTATTTAATGCTTTGTCAGTTCACGGAGGCTCTCTACTCATTCTTCCGAGGTAAGCGAATCACAGCCAGGATATACAGTACTGTAATCGGTTTCATATCAACTGGCTTATAAAAGACAACAGATTAAATAAATGCATTTGAACTTACATACTTCTGAAGAAGATGTAACTAGAACCTAGAAGAGTTCAACAAAGACTCAAGACATCTGTGTACACTGGGGAGTTGAACGAGTGTTGTTAGGCCTTTTATTTATAGAGGCTTTGGTCCCTGTGGGGTTGTAAGCGTGTAATGGTGTGTTTGTGTGTACCTGCAGTGAAATAACTCACTGTCAACCAGAACTACATAGGTTCCACTTTTGCTTGAATAATCTGTGCACCTATTTTACATTTTCCTATTTCAATAGGGCAGGCAGAGGAACTCTTCTCGAGGGAGTTATTATTACTCGGCTGGATTAAAAGGAACCGTTCAGAGAATGAAGAAATTACTAAGTGAATCTAGGAATGCAATTTGTTTACAAGTAGCACTGTTCCACGTACATTCTTATCCCTAAGGTATCACGTGAAACTTTACATTTTGCTCAGTGTGAGTACCTGCATTGTAAGCAAGGTCACCTGCATGCTACAAGACTGAGTTGGCCCAATGAGCTAAAAATCCCATTTATTTATGCCCGGGTGCTTAACACAAGTCCTTAGATCTCAGACAAGATTTCTTCATGTGCATGTGGTTGTGTGTTGCTTTGCATTATGTTATTCTAGGGGTAAAGTAAAGAATTCTACTGTTAGAATACTGTCACAGTGAAAAATAAAGATAAGCCTTATCAGCTGAAAAATCTCTCTGTAATCTTGGACAAACATCAATATTTTGAGTCTGCCACCATATTGCTATTTAGAGTCTCCTCTAAATGAATGATAACATAGTGAGGCTTGCCAGGAAAAAGTAGCACTTTTCTGAGTAGCACATTCAAGTCTAGAACATATGCTTTGGTGTGAGTAGTTCAGTGTTTGTTTCCAGGTAGGCATTCTTTGGAGTGCGTTATTCTGCTAATACTAGGAGATTAACTCCACGCCATCAGATTCTGAACATATTTCATGCACATTCTCATTCAATGAATATCAAGCAAAGCTCCAGTCTATTTCATATCTGATGAAAACTCGGGGTGGGTACCAATTAGTCTACTGTTAATTATCTCGCTCTCCTTTGATCTAGACTATGAATGCTCCGTCAGACGTTTCCATTTATTCATCATTCTGGTTGGGAGATGGACTTTGGAGATTGCACAGATTGATGCACATTAAAAATGTCTTTAGAAGCGAGGCGGATTCAGAGAAGCAGGAGCCAGATTCTTGTGAGCAACGACTGCAGCTAGCACACTAGCTGTTGCACAGTCTTTGTATTTCCCTGTCTTCGAGTCAGTAGCCCTGCTGTGAGAGTATTTAAGTGTCATGTACACTTTAATTTTCCATGCAGCCTCTCACAGGGAGGTGATACCAAACAGCATGCATTCCATCTTCTAGATATTGTGTTACCATCCAGTTTCAACTTGATCAATAGCTAACATTTTGCAATCAATTACCCCACATTGTTGACATGTTCATTCCTATGCAAGAAACATCAATTTATTGTCTTTTCTATACTTGGTTCATGACATGAAGCCTATGTCGGTGATGTAAATATTAAGCCAGCCTCCCTGTGTGAAGGCAAAGGCGTGAATATTTAAATAATATGATGAGCTGAACATCACAGCACCTCCATTTGTGTTATGAGATAATATTCTCATTTCCTTTTTTGTGATGTGGACAGTAAGTTGAATTCGCTTGACACCAAGGATTAGTATTACTGTCAGAATAGGAGACAACCTAGACAACTGCTACAAGGCTGTGTAAACTACCATTAGGAAAAAATAAATAATAAAAAACAAAAAATTGAAAAGTGCATAATGTATTCTGCATTTTGCTAATATGTTTTGACTGTTTTCAAGATGTTCATGGATTCCATATGTTGATGTGGTTCTTAGTATTAATATTGATTCCTTTTGTGTTTTTAGCTTGTGTGCCAAACCTGTCAAACTTGAAATTGCACGTTGCAAATATTTTAGAAAGACTTTATTAAAGACAAGTTATTAGTGAATATTAGCTTCTCTGACATATCAAATCTGGGGTTTTATCCTTTGAGCACGACCACATTACCTCAGTTCTATTACATGTATGGGTGATCAAAGGACTCAAATGTCATCGTGGTACACATTGTGTTATGTGCACACATGCACTTTACAAACAAGATTGAGGCCTACAACGTCAGCTGAGGGAAAACGTAGTGCTTCTGGTCATGATACAAACAAAATGTGTGTCCCTGAAGGAAAGGTGCAGAAGGAAAATACTGTTAAAGGTCCTCACTTAAGGTTAAAGTATCATCGCCAGTTATAAGAGAAGCATCTCCCAGTCATGTCCAAGGTCTTAGCTTGGACTAATTATGTCAGTCCTGAATATATTACAACACATTTCAAATGACGGCGAGAAAAAGGGAGAGAAAGAGGGAGAAAAAATAGGTAGATGAAGAGTGGAGAAAGGAGAGCAAAGCGAGACAGAGGAAGAAAAAGAAAGAGGGAAAGAAGGAGAGCAGAGAGAAAAGAATGTAGGCAGAAAAAAGGGAGAGAGTGTAGAAAGAGAGAAAAGGAGAGACAGGCAGTGATCGTTAGAGACTAGAGCACCTACACAAAATCACAATGTGTTATTGTTCATAAAAAATATACAAATAATCGTAAATCCTAAAGGGACAATCAAGAGGCCAAGTCATTCCAGACAGGTATCTGTTGGACTGTACACTGTCATAAAGCCCATCATTTTAATTAAACAGATGGTTTTATAGAATACATTAATGAATACATAATCATTATAGTTTACATGCTAATCTGCATTTTTTTTGCGTGTTCAAGAAGTGGAACAATTACTGTTTGATTGCTTTTTAGAATGAGCCATATCTCTGAGGTAAGCTTTGTATCGGACCTGTGCCAATGATTTAATTTCAGTCAGTTAATCAATCTGTCAAGCTTTTCAAATGATGGGGGGTAAGCACAAAGCTGCATCCTATTCTCCATCTGCCTGTTGACGGGTTGTAACGATAAAGGGAAATAACCAAACCAAATTCGTTCCTCCTAATTTCGCTTCATCAATGATTTCATGGTTACGTACATCGTATATTGTTACATTTCTTTATAACAACATTGTTAAAGTTCCCTCCAGACAGAGTTGCTTCATGTTCAGATGGGATTTCATAGACAATGCACTCCCAGTGAAATAAGCAGATTCCCCACAGCACACATTTTAAGTCCCACACGACCCCCTATCTCTCACATAGTGCACTCATTTTAACCAAAGCATATGAGGCCTACGAGGCAGTGCTCAAAAGGTAGCGCACTATTTGGGACACTGACCTCCTGGAACGTGTACAGAATCTAAAGCCACGGTTCTTCCAGATTTAATGCCTCCGAAACTTCCCATCCATTCAATTGAATTGGTCATATCCCAAGAACAACCTACAGTCTCCTGCAAAAACAGGTCACGCCGGGTTTGTGGAAGATGTGGAATAATTCAAATTATTGGGGAATCCAATGGGCACAGACTACTTAATATCCCCCTTTTAATTTGACCTGCAGGCCTCGCTACTAGGCATTGCTAGCACGGCAGCCCACTCACACAGAGTTTGTTTGTGCTCTCGACAAAGTTGTCTTGGTGAGATAGAGAAATTACTTCCAAGGCTTTTCCAGGTCTGTGAATGTTGGATCAACACGGAGCCACAGGAATAATGAAACCTATTGAAATGATGAGTAGCTCCCATGCAGAAACTAAACCAGAAACACAATTATGGGGATTATAAGTAAGAGCCGGAGAAAGTCGCTCTGAGAGATAATGTGAAACCTGATCATCGCAGAGCAACGTTGTCTTCTTAAAAAGAAGGAAACAGGCTGTTGGTTTTCAACAAGGATTTGGATGTCTGAGTCTTAAATCTGATGACAATCATCTGCAAATAATAAAAGAGCAGATTATTCATTAAGATATTATTTCATGTTCATTTTGATTAATTATCCTGTAACATAAACCAAAACAACATTTCTAATAAACAAATACTAGGCTAGATTGGTCACACCACCTGCTCATTAGCAAGCACATTCTGCTAATGGTGACCTCTGCTTCCATTTTAATGTAGTTATGTACATACTCTTTGTACCAATTTACATTCTTGCTAATATTGAGAGAGGAAAAAAACAGCAACTCCTGAATAGAAAACCAGCAGTTCACAATCCGTCCAGCTTGAGAGATGCAGTCAAATGCATGCTTGGGCTTTTGTGTGCCAGTCTGCTGAATTCCCTTGTCTGTGTGTGTGTGTGTGTGTGTGTCTAGAAGCAGTGGTTCAGAACCTCTCCTACATGCGGCACACTGTTAGCAGGTCAGCGCTGCGGAGGCTCACTATAGCTGTCAGTGGGTTGATGCCAAATTTATCATATTTCCCAATTTTGTATTTTCGTCTTGTGAGGCAAAAGTGGAATGCTGACGCTGTGATTGACAAGCTGCTTTACTGAACGGAAATAAGAATGGGAGTGTTCCATATTCATGGCTTGATTCAAATTCCGAACGGTACATCAATTGACTTCTCAATAGAAGGGAACGTACCCCATTCAACATCTCATAGAGTTGCCTTTGCGGAACGGTGGAAGTTGTGATAACAAGTGGGCACTAGTAGACTACTGTGATGCAATGTTCTGGTTTGTTAAAGATTCAAGGATTTTGTTTGCATTGTTAGGAAAAATTGGACATTGGACCTGAATTGTAGTCTAGAAGATTTACATCAAGAAGGTTCATTTCATTGTAGAAATTCTGTAGTAGGCTCATACATTTCCAAATAAGTGTTTAACTTATTATACGCCATATAGGACTATGCAAAACAAATGAATACTGCAATTAACTAGTCTTATAGTTTGAATAGATTCACTTAACATTGTAAATGAAAACTCAAGCCAATATTGGTTATTGCAGGAAAATACTTGATTAAAGCAAGTATCTAAACATGAATCAAAGAGGGAGGCAGGTAACAAATGCATTGCCAAAAAGCGAAAATACAAGCCAAAGGTAGAGAAAGATAGAGAGGGAGAGAAACAGGGATTAAGAGAGGGGGAGGTGAGAGAAAGGGAGAGAGAGGAGGTGAGAGAGATTGTAGTTACCACATCCGAGCACACCAGACAAAAAGAGACTCAAACAATGGCAAGCACCTCATTTATACCCACTGACTTATTCAAAACACGTCATTCACCAATCTGTAGAAACTAGACCAGAGTGTGACATCCATTTAGAGTTAACCAGCAAACATTCTCAGAGTGGAAATCATACCTTTGTGTGACATCCTGAAAGGGGGCCTGGTCAGACTGGCCAACAAACCAAGTTGATAATTTTACATATAATTAATCCAGAACAGATAGAAATTACCCCAGAAAACATACATTAATTCATGTCAAAGGTCACATAATCAAATATACAGTGGATATAAAAAGTCTACACACCCCTGTTAAAATGCCAGGTTCTTGTGATGTAAAAGAATGAGACAAAGATAAACCATGTCAGAACTTTTTCCACCTTTAATGTGACTTAGAACATGAACAATTCAATTGAAAAACAAACTGAAATCTTTGAGGGGGAAAAATAAAAAATAAAAACTCACAATAACCTGGTTGCATAAGTGTGCACACCCTTAAACTAATACTTTGTTGAAGCTCCTTTTGATTTTATTACAGCACTCAGTCTTTTTGGGTGGGAGTCTATTAGCATGGCACATCTTGACGTGGCAATAATTGTCCACTCTTCTTTACAAAAGCGCTATAACTCTGTCAGATTGCGAGGACATCTCCTGTGCACAGCCCTCTTCAGATCACCCCACAGATGTTCAATTGGATTCAGGTCTGGCCTCTGGCTGGGCCATTCCAAAACATTAATCTTCTTCTGGTGAAGCCATGCTTTTGTGGATTTGGATGTGTGCTTTGGGTCGTTGTCGTGCTAAAAGGTGAACTTCCTCTTCATCTTCAGCTTTCTAACAGACGCCTGAAGGTTTTGTGCCAAAATTGCCTGGTATTTGGAACTGTTCATAATTCCTCCACCCTGACTAAGGCCCCAGTTCCAGCTGAAGAAAAACAGCCCCAAAGTATGATGCTGCCACCACCATGCTTCACTGTGGGTATGGTGTTCTTTGGGTGATGTATAGTGCTGTTTTTGCGCCAAACAAACCTTTTGGAATTATGGCCAAAAAGTTCAACCTTGGTTTCATCAGACCATAACACATTTTCCTACATGCTTTTGGGGGACTTGATGTTTGTTTTTGCAAACTTCAGCCGGGCTTGGATGTTTTTCTTTGTAAGAAAAGGCTTCCGTCTTGCCACCCTACCCCATAGCCCATTCATATGAAGAATATGGGAGATTGTTGTCACATGTAGCACACAGCCAGTACTTGCCTGAAATTCCTGCAGTTCCTTTAATGTTGCTGTAGGCCTCTTGGAAGCCTCCCTGACCAGTTTTCTTCTTGTCTTTTCATCTTTTTTGGAGGGACGTCCAGTTATTGGTAATGTCTCTGTTGTGCCATATTTTCTCCACTTGAAGATGACTGTCTTCACTGTGTTCCATGTATATCTAATGCTTTGGAAATTCTTTTGTACCCTTCTCCTGACTGATATCTTTCAACAATGAGATCCCTCTGATGCTTTGGAAGCTCTCTGCGGACCATGGTTTTTGCTCTGAGATGCAACTGAGAAATGGTCAGGAAAATCCTACTAGAACAGCTGAACTTAATTTGTGATTAATCAGAGTCACTTTAAATGATGGCAGGTGTGTAATGACTTCTATTTAACATGAGTTTGAATGTGATAGGTTAATTCTGAACACAGCCACTTCCCTAGTTAAAATAGGGTATGCACACTTATGCAACCAGGTTATTGTAAGCTTTTTATTTTTCATTTTTCCCCCTTGAAGATTTCAGTTTGTTTTTCAATTGAATTATTCACATTATAGGTCACATTAAAACTGGAAAAAGTTCTGACATGATTTATCTTTGTCTCATTCTTTTACATCACAAAAACCTGGCATTTTAACAGGGGTGTGTAGACTTTTTATATCCACTGTACTTCTGTTCAGAATCACAGATTCTTCTGTATTCTTAACAAACACTTTCTATTGGCCATGCATTTTGGTTACTGTATGGGAGATATTCCCTCCTATGAAACAGGGGAGGAATAAAAGCCCTTGGCCTTTTGTCTGAGGAGGCCAAGATGATATTGAATATTAACTTATGGCAGGGACTACAATTGAGTAACTTGTATGACTGAACTCAAAAGGCAGTTTTCCCAAACCCAGTAAAAATACTTTATGGACAGAGACTCATATCTATGAAGAATCTTGCCCTACACCTTTCCGTTGTACTGAAGAGATATCCTCCAGTTATTGGAAATGTAAATAATGCAGATTTGACACTCTCAGGTTTTTAAACAAGTATTATAAAAACGTGTGCTTTCCAATTCTGAATGCTGATTAGTTGAAAGCCATGGTATATGAGACTATATACATTACACACTGTATGACATCACATCACTTTATACTGCTTTAATTGAGTTGGTGAACAGTTTATAATAGCAATAAGGCATCTTTGTGTTATATTGCCACTCGACATAGCATCGTACCTAAGAACAGCTCTTAGCCCTGGTACATTGGCCATGTGCTACACCCCCTCGTACCTCATTGCTTAAATATAGCATATAATGTAAGTGAACATTGTATGGTTTCAAAGTCAACTGAGCGTAACAGCCTTAACCTTTCACTAGAATAGGACCCAGCAGCATTGCCCATACATTTCTTCATATCTACTTAAATTCAATCATTCACATCCACACTGATTTTTGGCTTGGCTTGTTTACTAAACATTTGTTCAACATATTGTACTTTGTCCCCTAAGGCTATAGGAGTGATAATCTGTGTCTTAGTTTGTTTTATTGTGCAGCCGTAGGGTCTTCATGGTACAGCACATTTTCACTGTGCACTAGACTAATCGTC
This sequence comes from Esox masquinongy, assembly GCA_016801175.1. Taxonomy (NCBI): domain Eukaryota; kingdom Metazoa; phylum Chordata; class Actinopteri; order Esociformes; family Esocidae; genus Esox; species Esox masquinongy. The sequence goes on along the minus strand of JACXGI010002716.1, from coordinate 27,026 downwards.
GTTTTCCATCTTGTGAGGTAATACTTAAAAACACATGGAGCAACCTTGTAAGCTGTTTCAACTGCCTTGGCTGTGAAAGACGTGTGTCAGCCAGCTCCCCAGGCCAAACATGATGTGTGTGCTGCCATAAGTATTACATTCCAGAAGAAATGTATGAGAGCAAATACTGAGAGTGCATTGTGCAAACAGCAGGAGTCTAACCAAGGGATTTTCCTAAGTTTAAGCCTCATAGAGTTCCTTTGAGTAGTTCCTCCTGTACGGTGTATTTCCTAAGGGAGATGACATCTACTGGCAGCTTCTGCCTATGAAATATTATGGGAATCTCAACCCAGTGCCTGTTATTGGTGCTATCGGAGTTCATATTTTTGCTTGCATTTGGTGAAGTCGTGCTTTAACCTGACAGATTTTTCAGAGCAGGTTAGAGCGGGGCAACAAAGCATATTGCTCGCTCCCAACTAATGAGCTTGATAGAAGTTTGTGAAGAAATACATTAACTACGTGAAAAACTAACAACACAAATATATTGTTTTGATTGACAAACAAGTAGTGTACCTATTTTTCCCACCACTGTTGTTCTTAGTGTTTATACAGACAATTAGTTGTTTCGTTTCTGTTCCTCTTCTGTCTATTTTAAGTTCAACTGTTTTAATAGAACAAGTGAATATAGTTACCAGAAACCAAATCATTATGAAAAATCAAAAAAAAAACTAGTTAACAGTCATTGTTTTCATTATAGGCAAGCTACTTTATAATATCAGCTAACCATCTACACTAATCAGTTTCTAATTTAACACGTTAAATGTACATTTTTGATTCGCAAATGGAGTTCCATGCTAGGTTTCAGATTAGCACAGCAACAGAGTACTGGTCACATCTCACAACAAAGCTGGCATTGGCCCATAAATAGCTGCTCTTCAAATCCCCTCCCTTGTTCACCACAATCACTTCTACTTGCGGCCCGGCTGAGCCAGGCTTGCTTAGCTTTTCTTTCTTGTTAATAATTAATCTTATTCTGGTGTCAGATCAGTCCTGAAGGCAGAAACTGTGATTGATTGACTCAATGATGAGGATGGAGTTTATGTCCAGATACTAAAGTCACCAAATGGAAGTAAAAAAATTTTGGGAGAAACATGTAAGCTGTCTACCCAACAAACGCAAACAATTTGGAATTATATAATAAAGGGTATTGGCAAAAAAAATTATTTGATATGAAGTCATTCACAAATAGTTTTTCTCAGCATATTCTTGCACAGAAGATTTGCACAGAATCATTCTTTCGAATTATTTTATTTTGTTTATTTAGGTCAGATCATTATGTAGCGGGTGACGTACAGACCTCATTCGTGTCTCGCTCCCACCGAGCGGGGGCGGATCGGCCTCAGGTAAAGAGAGTGCGCACCGGGAGAGGGGCCTCCTGGAACTTTCAAGAAGCAGCTAGAAGGTTCAAGAGGCAGCTGGAAGGGACAACCTCACCCTGCCTCTAATCAGGGGTGATGGGGTGGCTATAAAAGAAGATGCCGTCCAGACAGAGGGGAGAGAAGGTGGTGATGCCGGAGCCACACAGTCCGCCGAGCCAGCCCTCGTACCACATCCTTTTGTTTGTTTACTGTTTGTGTTTGGTTTCCTTTGTTTGGTAATCACTTGTTTTTTTATTTGATTTAATGAATACACCCTTTAGTTACTCTGTCTCCTCTGTCCACCTGCGTCCCTTTGCTGCGCCCCATGACAAGAATCAAAAAAATTGGGATAAAGTTCTGGGGACAACTCCAATAAATACAGGCATCACTTTTAAGCTTACGAGGAATACTGTTGATACGTACCCGAAAAGTGAGCTGTTGGCCATATTTCTCCATCTAAGTTGCAAGCTAACTCACTAGCTAGCTAGTAAGCTACACACAAAGCTCTGTCCAGCACCACAAGCCTAGGATACATATTTACTAAGTGTTTCTTCACTCGTTTGAAGCGATACAATGGGGAGGATAGGCTATAAAAATGGAAACCCCAAGTCCATGTGTTGCGTGACGTTAACTAGAATGCCAAGCTGGGATTTTTGCATCCCCAAAACAAAGCATTGTAGATTTAAGGTAATTTTTTGTAAAACATGAATTCTAAAAGACTTTCTATAAAAGTTTTAGTCATTTGTATTGTAAAAAATTAACCCAATTAACCAAAAATTAATGCAATTAACCCACAAGACAATTTTAATGTGTTTTAAACATTTTGTGTTTTAAGGACATACTTAGGGCATTTTGCCATTTCCCCACATTTTGCTATGTTGCAACAATAGCATGATCAATTTGTATTTGCAATATAATGCACAAATATTAGCACGTTATGTTAATATTATTTCTTAATTTGGATTAAAATGTTTGTTATAAAATGTGATTTTTTAATTGTTGTAATTGAAATGAAAATTGTCAGGGTTTTCTGTGTATCCCTTAAATTACTGTCAGAGCGGAAGCATAGCCTGAGTCCTATCTCATGGGGATTGAGCCCCTGAAGCACACCACCAGTAGCTCTGACAAATTGAAAACCCTGGTCAATGGCGACTCCATTACCTGCATTATTGACAGACTACTAATAATCCCGAAATCATACATTGTTTAAACAGGGGTTAAGGTTTATGACATAGTTTCCAATCTTAGTTATATGTATGGCTACGTATAGAGTGTATAGAAATATTGGTCCCCATGTTTGCACTAACAATGTAGGGAGAATACAGTCAGAGGTTACCAAGCACAACATAGCTTTGGAGTGTAAATTAGCTAGTAAGATGTGTCGGCATTAAATAAATATCTCTGGCCCCATCGCAGTTATGGGAAGTGCTGAGACCTTGTCGACTCACAAAACTCAATCGCTGTCTAAAAACGGCCCTTTTCAGGAGATACAATCTGTAGATAACTGGTTCTCTTCCTGGGACTCACCCAGAAAAACAGCCTAGCCTTACCCGCTGAAGAGTGACAGACTTTATCCAAGCTGGAGTGGTGCTCTGCTTTAATCCATCGAAATAGAGAGGAGTCTAACTCCTCTAGCCTCACTATGAGATCGGGTGCAGTCCAGAGAGAAGGATGGCAGACAGCCTACTAGCTTAGTGGAGTCTGCCTAGCCTAGTCAGTGTAGTCAGTTCAGTTTTCTCCACTGAAACTATGCCTCCATCCGGGTCCTCAGCTTCACTTAGACCCCAACCGAATAGTTTCAAGTGAATGCTTCCTAGATGCACTTCCAGAATCCCTTCACCTTCTCAAGGACGTTAGAATAAGACAAAATCTTAACCACTGAACTCAGTGTTTCTCAACCCTGCTCCTGGGCGCCCCCCTGCCCTGCATCTTTTAGATCTCTCCCTGCCCTAACATACCTGATGTAGCTCATGAAGGACTTGATAATAAGCTGACCATTTGAATCAGGTGTGACAGAGCAGGGAGAAATCTAAAACATGCAGGTCAGGGGGCGCCCAGGAGTAGGTTTGAGAAACACTGAATGAGCCAATTACCTAATACTTTAGATGTGGTCACACTGCTAAAATCTAAGAAATAAATTATCCAACAAATAGTCCCTTGGTGTACAGAAAAACTGTATTTAAGCATACACCACACTGAAAGTATTTTGACAAGCTTGGAAAGGTAGGACAGTAACGCTGGTTTTCATCCATGAATTCCTGAACTTCTTTGATGAAAAGATCATTCAATATCTAATTTTGGAGTTCTCCCTGATTGTCCAAAAATGTGCAACACAGTCGTCATTGTAAATTCTAACATTTTTACGGACTAATCTTTGAGTTGCTCTGTTAAGGTATTGTATCTTGCAAAATAGTTTGTCTGTAATGCCCAGTGCACAGAACCCCTTACTGACAAATGATAAACTGAAAACTCAGCATTTCTACAAGCCCCCTGTTCACATCTTCTTCAGCGTAGCGGGCTTACAGTTACTGGAGCTGTCATTTGTGACTGAGACTTGTTAAATTGTACTTTAAACAATGTAAACTTTATTATTATTGGGATATAAATACATTATTTTCCTACTTATTTAATACATTCTAAAAGAAGTCTGTTTGCAGCCACAACCAGACTGATAGCTCACGCCTTTTGGTGGATTTACTGCCTTAGATTGGTAAGGATATTTCATTTGTGAACCGCAATGGCTCTACAAATCTCAAGTATGTTGAGCAGTGGCTCTGTGTACAATTTGGTTCTGCAGAGCTGTGTCTATCATAACACTTGAATAATTGCATTCATTCTCGCACAATGTGTCCAATCATCAGTTCTAAATGTCTTTTTCTTCTTTAATGTACCCTGCATCTTGATTTATTCTCTCTGCAGACTTCAAACTGTTCAGAGCACTGAGTTGGAGGACCTGCGACTTCCTGTGTATGAATCCAGCCGGTAACCCTACTGTAGTGGGACTCAATGCTTCTAGCCATTCAAATTAAACAAGTCATGAGAACATTCAAATAAAACATGATTTGAGTCACCCAGAATAGTTAAAAAAAGACCTAATCTTTCGCAAACTGCATATCACTATATTGCACAAACTTCCAGGAACTTGTAATATGGCATTTCTCACACATTCATTAAAATAGTAATGTCTTCTGAACATCCAAGCTGTCCACTGGACCCTATTCCAACAACGCTACTTCCCGAGATGTTTAACAAACTCACAAATGTACTAAAGCCTCTATTAAAAAAAACAACTTGACATTTTTATTATTTAAAGGAAATATAGCCGGCTGTGCATTTTTAATTGAGTTCAATAAACAATGATTTCAGAGTATCTTCAAGATGTTCCAAGTGATTGTTCTTAGACATACTCATCAACGTGTATTTTAAATTTAGCTTTAAAGCAATCCAGAATGCTTAACAAAGCACATCCCATTCATGATTAACGATATTTGCCCACAACATCAAAACATGCTCTACAGACTCTGAAGTCAGTAAGACTTTGAGTCAGATGTCTGCCTGACTAGAGGCAAATTGGGTACAGAATTCAGTATACACAAAGCATATCATTGGACATGTCAAAATTAGTAAGTGACTCAGTGATTCAGAATCTGAGGGGATGTACTGATTCAGCTCAGCAGACAGAGCAATAATAGGTTTTTCCGACTATGGTGATAGTAATTACACCTGCCTTAGTTCAAGTATTAATTCAATTTATACACAAATGCAGTTTTTACAGTGCATTCCGTTGTAAGATCTGCCTAGCTAGTCACCTGTTTCAGTGGAAGAGGAAAATGCCTAATTTGATCATAATACACTTGGTGATCATGCATTAACCTGGCTAGTTACGATGGATTCAAGGTTAAATATAGTTAGAAGTCAATGCAATTTGGAAATCAATCTTCTCCATTTGTGATCAATGTTGCGTACAGATATGACATATTGCGTCTAATGTAAAAACCTGGAAGCAGACAGGCAGTCAAATAAATATTTTAATGTTAGTTTTGAGTCACAGTGGTTATAACTGACTTTTACACCAGTGCAGATCGATTAAGAAAATGATAATGTTACTGAATAAAACATTATTTACAGCGAGGATGTTCGTTTGGCTGATGATTACACCTCACTCATTCCACAGATGCAACCCCTTTCCCTGAAGCTGCGTTTAGACTGTTTCTGATGAAAGAGCTGAAATATTATTGGAGCCCTATTTATTTTAAATGAAAGGTAAAGTGGGTGGGGGACTGTTCGGCGTTGCAAAAATGGGATGGTAAGCGAAGGCATCTGCACAATCCCACAACTTTTTCTTAAATTCTAGTTGATGCAAAGTTAACAAATCCAATTTTTCCTAGATCATTTTGCAATTTGGTATGGATCCATAGGACTTTTGTGGAAAAAGCATACCATGCTTCTCTTTACCATTGTAGATCAGCTTGTTGGTGTTCTAGAACAAAACAAAAATCACCTTGTTTCAGAGAGTCTATTGCATATATTGTATATATGCATATATTGCATGTTATTTTTAGCTCCATCTGTAAATTAAAAAAAATATATATTGTTAAGTGCGCCTACTAAAGGTGATTTTCCATTTTGACCAGCTTCTTCTCAGCTTACCTTGATAGCATGACTAGTTGACATCCTACCCCAAAATGAAACGCATCCATGTGTTCCAGAGACTGACTCAAACTGAGTTTTTTATGAGATTGTTGTTGCAACCATTTGATCATAATTATTATTTATGTGACAAAGCAACCACCGCTGATGACTCCAGTGTGTTCCCCTGGCTCTCCCTTTTCATCAATATACTGTATGCCATGCTTGTTTAGCACCAGCGGTTTGATATTTCCAGACATCTTTGTCATTTCTGCCTTTGAGGGACACAGAGTAGGCAGTTATTTTTTACTGACCTGAAAGACCAGATATGTTATATTTAGTCAATCACTGAACTGACCAATAAGCTCAGAGCAGTTTACAAACAATTAGTAACAACTCTTACTAATAATTTCTGTATATATTTACAGTCACTAAATTAACTTGCTGGTTGCAGTGAAAAAGTTACAGCCAGATTAAAATGCTCAGACCCCCAAAGGTCAATTTGTATGGCAGGAATAAAAGATCACACTGCGGACTGCAGAGAGTATTATTGTCATTTATTTTTGTACTACAACCCGTTTCCGAAAAAGTTGATATGCTCTGTAAAATGTAAAGAAAAACAGAATGCAAGAATGTGCAAATCACCGAAACCCTATATTCAATAGAAAATTGTACAAAGACATCATAAAATGTTGGAACTGAGTAATGTTATTGTTTTTGCCAGACTGCGTAAGCTGAGCCAGCCTAGAAGAGCGAATGTCTCTTGCTGGCTGACTTACTGACTGACTGAGTGGGTGAGTGACTGACTGACTGACTGAATACCCCTTGTTAAATAGCGTAGTGGTTAGAGATGCGGACTACAGAACAACAGGTCCCACGTTTGACTCCTGTCACAGTCAAAATACATTATGCCTTAGGACTTGTTCAGGACACACAAAAGCTTCACTAGCTACAACCTTCAGTAGCTACGTAATAGGAAGCCTAAAATAAAACAGTTATGGTGGATATTAGGATGTGTTCAGGATAGACAAACATTTTGCTGGCTGCACGATTCTCTCGTCTTTTCACTTGACGAAAAAGTCTGTTATCGTCACCTATATTGATAGATACTGTATCAATGTCATTCACGAATGGCTAATTAACTGTTAAAACGGCCAGTGGTAAAAGAGGATTTGTTCAGGATAGACAAAAACTTCGCTGGCTACAACCTTCAGTAGCTACGTTATAGGAAGTCTAAAATGAAACTGTTTACTGTTATATTGCGACTATTTCTGATGAATTTTCAAGTTATGTCTTAGGATTTGTTCAGGATAGACAAAAACTATGGTGACTACACGGTTCTCACTTGACGAAAAAGTCTGTTATCGTCACCTGTAAATATCACTCCAAGCTTTCAGGTAATTATTTGCCACTCCATATTGCTGTATTAATTGTGTAAAAAAATTTAAACACTGATTTACTTTTATGAATATAATGTAAATGAGTGTTCCATTTGTACTCAGAGGTTGCATTTTCCAAGTTCCAAGGCGAAAGTTTCAACTGGAACGCCCCCTCAAGACGGAATTCCAACTTGGAAAGTCGGAGCCACCCCACTAGCCCCGAGTTCGTAATCCAAGATGGCAGCACCCTATGCCATTTAGCAGACAAGTGTTATAAATTATATAGAAAAATTATGTTTATAGTTATGTTACAATATTCTGAAGAGCACTCCTCTGTCCAGGTTACAGGTTAGGTTACCAGTTACGGAATGGCCGATTAAAAAGTGGTCAAAACATTTTTCTACACAATGAAATGCAATGAAAAACATTGTATATATTCTGAAAAGGCAAGCACAACAAAGGCTTTAATGGGGGCGTCCATCTTGTTTTCTGACTTGGACTTTTGGAACGCAATCAACTTGGGTTAACTCGGGTGTGACGTCATTCCCAGTTCCGAGTTCTGACTCGGTAAATGGAACGCGGCATAAAGGCTACCATCTAAGGAAGGGTGCTAAAGGAAAGGACAAATGCTGGGCAGAACTTGGACGGAGCTCAAGAGTGAACGGTACCGGAGCAAAATTGGAGTGGGAAACCGTGCGCACGTAAGTTGGTTTGAGCACTGATCGGTTTTCTAAAATGTTGGAATTCTGGCCATCTGTCCTACTTTAATTTCACTAAGGTACCACTTAGCCATAAGCTCTGGGCCTTTTCTGCCCAGAATTGTTTCCTTTTTTTCATCCTTCTTCAGATTCGTTAAGTGATTCTTAGGTTACTTCAGAACGGGATGATAGATTATATAATCAAAGATGTAGAAGGGTATTGTTTCAAATAAAACTTAAAAAAAAAAATAATTGTACCATGGTAGGAGATGCCCAGTGATAAAAATCAATTGCTCATAGCCCCAGTGCAGGTGCATGGCGGTGACAATTCATATTCTAAAAATGATCTCTTTAAAGCCTATGAGGAATGTAAAAATGATGTACAATATAATGCAACAGCACAGCCAAACAATATACAATTGTTGCGTGTTTTGAGAAATTGAAATAGAGAGGTACATGCTATGGTGTCAGAGGGAGGCTCAGAGGGACGATTCAAGGTTACGATAACTCAAATTAGTATAATCACTACTTACCAAATAAGACATCCCGAACACCACTCTCATGTAGCCTCTGTGAAAATGCCATCAATGTTGTGTTTCAGAATGAATTGTCAGAATTTGTGTTCCTCCTGGCCACCCCATTTGGATCTGTCTTTCACGCATCACACATCAAATTAAGTGAGTGGAAAGCAGTTCTTTTCACATAGTTGAACTCGCCTTGCTGTGGTGCCTTTATGGCATACTTGGTGCCGCCTATTTCTCCAATCGTTTTTAGAAACCTGTTAATGGCAAATAAACCCCTTTTTTTACTTCAACCAGTTGATCAATGGTGGATAGAACTCTTCGTTTATAGCTAATGATTACGCCCCAAACTGCGGGGGTTTGGTGTCTGACTCATCCAAGGTTGTGAGATTCCAGACTGATCGTCAAGTCCACCTGAAAATAACTGGTTGATATAGAGTTTGGTTCTGGACCATTCTCCCGTTCAATTTCCTATTATCTCACTATGTTAAAGTTTTACATGTATCTACCATTTCAGAAATGACTGTACTTTAAATGGATCTTCCTAATAACAAGTACACTGTAGTGGACACATTAGTATACTGTACCCTTTTACAGACATCCCAACCTGCAGAAACTCATTTCAGGGAGGTGGCTTCACCGGCTACTTACAACCCCCTTCGCCAAGTATGCAGTATGCGATTCGTAATTCTGCACTTAACTCTCGTTCACTCTCAAATAATTCTGATTTGCGGGAGGTTGTATATAACTTGCGGGCATCAGGGAGACCCTATTAAAATGCGTGAGACTCCCGGAAAGTCCGGGGGAGTTGGGATGTCTGCTTTTAAGAAAAGATGCAATTCACAATGGGAAATTGTACAACACTGCTTAGCTAGCCACTGACCCCGAAACAACTTATTATTTAATTTGCCCTGCTGGTCTAGCTGGTTTAAGCTGCTGCTTGTTCATCTCTGATGTCTTGGAGTTCTTGTACTAGCAGTTTTCAGTGTACTCCAGTACAAATGAACATGGCTGTATTTCTCTATTTAGCTAGCTAGCTATTTGTAGCTACAAAAACACAAAACCCCTCTTTGTCTAGCTCTCACCCCTCAAGCAATGTGTAGAGTAATTCATTTACTTTGGAAAGCACACATATGCGAGTTGGACATTATTAGACCAGAAAGAAAGGCTCCCATCCGCCTGTTGTTTTTAACAAGCCAAAGAAAATTACTCGAAAATGACCTACTGTATATCCTGCAATGTTGTGGCGAATAAGAAGTCTAATATTGTCTCTATTGAACAAGGACAACCCTATCTATTCGCTTGTACACTTCAGCAAAACACAAAGGCCACAATAATTGCCACAAAATATGACTCCATTTGTTTTTACATCAGACAGCATTTGCGTCATTGGTTGAACTTTCAGAGCGTGAAAATGTGTTATCTGCCTGTTAAGCTGTGAGCTGTGGCTTTAAATGTTATCATTAAAATGAAGCTATATGCCAATACATTACGTATCATCAGCCTTACTTTAATGGTCTAGCATTACACTAATACAGAGGTGTTATGAAACCATTGTTTTACAGGCCACATCAAGCCTGCTCGTCTGAGTATGTAGGCTTGCGAAGTAATGTGTAATTACAACTGCAGCAAAGCCATAGTTTAGGATATCCAACGGTTGGAATTTCTATTCACCTGCAATCTGCAGTAATGACCATATTACCCAGATATCATTCTGAATGCACTTAGTGGCAGAATACAATTCCTGCAGTTAGATATCTTAACTTGGCTGGATTCCGATAAGAATTACACATCACCGGAGTGAAACGTTCATACTGAAACATTTGATCTCAATATTTGTATGTTCCTGAATGTAGAATTTTACAAACATGGTTGGCTAAGTCTTTTAGTCTTAACATTTTGCAAAAGTACAAATTTAGCTATCTAGAAGGAGTGCAGGGCAAACTGAGTTATTGCACACTTCACAGAGTAGGGTTTTGTGTACCACTTGTTTAATAGCGTAGTGGATAGAGACGTGAGCTCTGGAACAACAGGTCCTGCATTTGACTCCTGTAACAGTCGAACTGCATTATGCCTGAGGTTCAGGACAGACAAAAACTTCGCTGGCTACAAAATTCTCTTGTCTTTTCACTTGACGACAAAGTCAGTTATCGTCACCTATATTGATACAGTAGCTATTGTATCAATGTCATTCACAAATGGCTAATAAGCTGTTAAACCCCCCTGTCTCAGCCCCAAGGTCTTACGCTGCTATATTATTGTGCTGGGGAGTAGGGTCAGTTCTCCTTCTCCACTATAAATCCTTGTAGTTCTAAGGAATGCATTTTCTAAATTTTTCCTGTCTCCTGCCGTTTTAAACTTAGGAGGACATAAGGTCCTGGCACACACCTGAGGAGTACCAGGCTTGAAAG